>JAAKBH010000939.1:0-74603 GCA_019776075.1 Amaranthus palmeri
CATTTTATAAATGATTGTTAAAAGTATTCTTTTACAAAACTTAATAGGTGAAGTCAAATAAGTGTTAATTTAAATCTTAAAACTAAATAAAAAAACAAATACAATTGAAATCATTTATCTAAAGCATATTAATGCATTTTTGTAGGATCACATGATCCTACGATCCGATTCTACCGATTTCGATCCTACCCCCTCAACGATTCTACGTAGAATTCCGATCCTAAGAACCTTGGTGGATGGTATTTCTTGTAGCCACACTTATAGGTGTTGAAAACTATCACCACTTAATATGCGGGGCTAAATGATTTCATACTTTTGCTCTTTTTTTTACACACAAATAAGCGTGGGTAATGAGCATAACTAAGATTTAAATTAATTTGGCGGTAAATTATTATTATTATTATTATTATTATTATTATTATTATTATTATTATTATTATTATTATTATTTTTGTTGTTACTATTATTTTTTAGGAAAATTTGCCATGAATAATCCCAACTATCACCCGTTGGCCAGAAATAATCTCAACTATTGATTATTTTTTAATAATCCCAACTATTGCTAATGTTTGCTGAAAACAGTCCCTTGTGATTTGGAACCGGCTATAACAGGTTATTGGAAGTAAATTTTTTTTTCCTTTTTTTTTAATTTTCTTCATTCAAACCCATCTTCTTCTTCTTCATTCTTCATTCTTCACCCTTCATTCATCCATCTTCTTGTTCTTCATTCATCATAAACCCTAATTCTTCATATATCCTTCATCCTCTCCATCTTTTTCTTAATTCATCCTAAACCCTAAATCTTCAATGAATTCCTCTTCTTCTTCTAAGTATTCAAACCCTAATCCCAAATATAGCAATGTTGAAGATGAAAGGATAGGTTAGTGTTTTGACTTTGTTTTAACCTATTTTATGATGAAGGAAAGACAAAAAAAAAAGGAAAAAAAAATTTTACTTCAAATTACCTGCTGCAACCGGTTCCAAATTACAAGGTACTGTTTTCAGTAAACATTAGCAATAGTTGGGATTATTAAAAAAATAATCAATAGTTGGGATTATTTCTGGCCAACGGGTGATAGTTGGGATTATTCATGGCAAATTTTCCTATTTTTTAATAAAACATATTTCATTTCATAAAAAGAGACTTTACAAGAAGTTGATGGGAAGCTAGCAACAAGTTAGGTACCCACACCCTTTTGAATACAAAAAGCTAGTTTCTGAAAAATGTATGCCCTAGACTTAGTGCTACCGGAGTTACTCACGGGAAAAAAAAAAAAACCAATCCTTGCTAACAGGTCGAGAGCATTTCATTATCTTTTTTATGCAGCATTAATTGGCTAAAGAAGCACTAGGTGCCCAAGAGATGAACCCTGTGCCAGCAAAGGGCGAGCCCCTAGTGACATCTACACATGCGTCTTTTCAATGTAGCCAATTGAAAAGAAGGATATTTGCAGGTCTAAGATCTTTCCCTGCCTCTGAATAGAACCTCGACGGTGCCTCCTTATAAACTGAAATTCCTGTTTTGCAACAGATATCTACAAACATGTCTCGAACAAAATTATGACGAAACTTCACGCCAATCTCGCTGGAGCAATGCACAACATGGTCCCCCCATCTGTCCTGAACAATGAAGTCAGTAGCTAATAGTTTAAAAGTAGTATTAAGAAAGAAAAATAAAGTGATCAGTACCTAATAATCTAACACAAAAACTTGTGTAAGATCGTCCTATTCTAAGACCAATACTGGGCCGACCCATTGTAGGTGCGTGTGCTACACGCGCCCTCCAGAATCCTTTTTTTTGTTTTTTTTCATTTTCTGGTTATTTTTCAATTTGGACCTTAAAGGTATCAATTTTGACCTTAAAGGTATCAATTTCAACGTAAAGTAGTACTTAAACATATCAATTATAGTAAATTTCAATTTGAACTTATAAGTGATCAATTGTGGCGGTAAACTGATCAATTTCTACCTAAATTGAAATTGATTTCTTTAAGGTCAAAATTAATACGTTTAAGAATAAAATTGAAAAATGCCCTGAAAATGAAAAAGAAAAGAGAAAGCGGATTGGGCTGGGATTAGGGGTGAAAGTTTGGTCAACGGTTTGGACTTTCATCAAAACCAAATCAAACCGTATTTTATTCAGTCTTCACATATTCAGACCAACACCAAACCAAATTCATTTCTAAACCGAATCGTATTTTGCATACGCAGATCGAAATTATTTAGGAAAAATTACCCAGAATAATACGACCTTTCACCTATTTTCCACGAATAATACGAACTTTCAATTAACCACCAATAATACGACCTTTGACATATATTTTTCATTGGTATACCTTACCTGTTTGTAACCTGCTGATCCGGTCAAAATCTGACCGTTGCTGCCTTCTCCCTTTTTTTGCTGCTTCAAGCTTCTTCCTCACCCATTTACCTCCATTGTTATCTTCCTCACTTCCTCCATTGTTATCTTTTATTTTTTTAATTACTTCCTCCAATCTTATAAACCTATATATATCACAAAGAATTTCAACTTCAATGTTTCAGCAGCAGACAACACATATTCCAGTATATATCACATAATCAGTAGCATCAGTAAGTAGTACAAATCAGCAAATCAGACCAGCAGCAAATGAGTATATACGTTCCAGCATATATATGTTCCAGCAAATCACACCAGCAGCAAATCAGACCAGTAACAAATCAGTATAAACCCACCCCTCTTTTTTTGAATGTCCCACCATACCAAAACTTCAATGTAATGAAATCATTCATATTAGCCTAAAAACAATAAAAAAAACACTAAATTACAAAGAATTTCAACTTAAAAACAAGTATTAATCATAAATGAGAATAATTAATTTTCGAAAACATGAACCCTAATTTTTGGGTGTTTGCAAAATTAGATGATAAATTATGCAATTGAGAAGAATAAACTAACCATTATAGGCGAATCTTGGATGATGATCTCTGCGTGAAGATGAAGGCTGGGTATTTTGCGTGAATGAGCAACGATCTCTGCGTGAAGATGAAGGCTGGGTATTTTGAGAAGAATGACAGGAGAGAGAAATGAGAGAAGATGAGTGAGTTTCTTGTTTGATGATCAAAGGTTTAGGAACATCCACAACTTTAGAAACTTTCCCACAATTCGATTTCTTCCAAAACAATAAGAAAGCACAACCAATAAGAACAACAATTGAAGTAGTAACAAACATTACAACTTCACGATTTTCAACAATGATCGCAGCTGCAGAAGAATCTTCAAATGATACATTTAGCTGCTCGAAATTGCCTTTTAAAATTGCACTCATTAGATCTAAGACATTGACTGAGTTAGAATCCATGATTTAGATTAAACCCAGATCAAATCTGATCAAATTTGGTGAAAAAACGGAGTTTGATTGAAATTTGATGAAATTAATGATACCCAAGAAGTGAAAATTGAAAATGGTGGGAAGAAATTAAAGGAAAAATGGAGTCTGAAAATGCTGTTTGTTTCTCTTGTCTGAAATTTTGTGGTTGGAAGGGAGGTGGGGGTAGGAGAGACTCCTTAGGAAGAAGAGAAGAGGATGTGAAAGATGAAGGAGTATTAATTAAACTTTTGTTTAAAAATAAATTCTAACCGGTAATGGGTAAAACGATATACCAATGGAAAATATATGTCAAAGGTCGTATTATTGGTGGTTAATTGAAAGTTCGTATTATTCGTGGAAAATAGGTGAAAGGTCGTATTATTCTGGGTAATTTTTCCAATTATTTAGACCGAATTTTTGAAATTAATACCGAATAGCATTTTGACTGAATGAATATTAAAACGAAAATCAAAACTTTGATAAAAACTTAGATCAAACAAACAAAACAGAAAAAATTAAATATTTAAATAAAGATTAAAAAATACACATAAAAATGAAAATCAAGCAGAAAAAAATACACATAAAATCAAAAAAAACATTACACATAAAACACATATTAACAAAACACATCGAAATAGAGAAAAATATATAGATTAAATGAATATTAAACACATAAAAACAAAAAAAAAATTGATAAAAATTTAGATTAAACGAAAAAGATAAAAGAATAATTAAACACACAAAACGAAAAAATACATTAATAAAAATGAAAAAACATACATAAGAGCTTCGATTAAATAGCAAAACGAAGATGAAAGACAAATTAAACACAAATGAAGAGGTTGAAAGAAGAAATAACTATTCTTGAAGAGAGAAATGGAGATGAAAGACAACTTGAGGTAGAAATAGGGAAAAAATAAAGTTAGGGAAGAGAGAATGAAAATGGATTAGAGTTGCAGGAAGATAGAATAGGGAGTAAAAGTTAAAATAAAAGGGATAACGATAAAAGATAAGTGGAGTGTTGGACGTCTGGTGGGTTGGGGAAAAAGAACTAGGGAATTTAGGGTTAACACCTAGTTTTGGGCTTAGGTTAGTGTAGTGGGCTATACTAGGTTGTTAAATATTTCGATGTTCGATGTATTAGTTCAGTTTTCGGTTTTGTAAAATGTTAAACCAAATCCAAAACTATTTCGGTTTATGAATTTTCAAACCTAATCCAAACCAAACTAAAAAAACACCAAACCATATTTGTTATTCGGTTTGGTCTGGTTCGATTTGCGATTTTAATCCAAATAAGTTTCACCCCTAGCTAGAATATGGGGTCATCTTATTCTAAGACGGTCTTTCCCAAGACCGCCTAATAGTCTAATACTATTGGAAGAAACAAAATCACAAACGTACTACTCTTAATTTTTTTTTCTTTTATTGTTTTAAATTTTTTTTTGTGAAAAATAAAATTGGGTACCCTGGTGTCCCAAACTGATTCATCCGATTACTCGATATACGGGTACCCGAATAAATCGGGTCGGACACAGGCCTTTAAAATAGATACCTGACTAACCAGATACTCGACTTTGTGGGCACCAAAAATGTTGGGTACTTGGTTATGAACACCCTACTTGCGATGCACCTTTTGAACTTTATAATGCCTACAATTTGAATGAAAACAAAATTTTTACAACATTTATAGGCGTTAATTAATTAAACGGTAAAATGGTGAATTAAATATTTGAGAAAAAACCGGATACTAAGATGTTGAAAAATCTTACAAAATGATAAATTAAACGGAATTTAACAAGAATTTAACGAAAAAATGATACGTCAATCAGATAGTGAATAAACTAGATGCTGCCATGTGAAATTTTCTTTAAAAAGTGCTACCATTAGCATTTTATGATAATTTGTTAAATTTCATGTTTATGGAACAAGATAATCAAAAAATTGAATGAATGAATTCATGGGAGAGTAAGAAGAAGGGAAGAAGATAGAGTTTTATTATTGTATATTTGTTGTTGTGAACTAATACAAAATAAAATCTATTTATATCCTGTAGGCTACATACATGATTAACTAACTAAAGTTAAGTTAACTAACAATCTAAATCTAATTATAATGGCTAAACCATAAACTCCAACACCCCCCCCCTCAAACTGGAATGGGTGGAACAACCATGACAGTTTGAAATAAAGTTGAGTGAAGGTGATGATGTTGAGTTTGAGCTATCAACGAATCAGAAACTAACAATGTAGTGTTGTGAACAGCTGAATTGGACCAAATGAACTTGCACAAAACCAATTCAATGACATCAAAAACATGATTAATATCAGCAGTAGTAGACAAAGCTTTACGAGACCCAAATATCCTAAAGACACACCAAAGTCTTAGAAACCACAGCATAAACTACAAATATCAAAATCATAACAATCCCAACATGAACAACAAACGCAAAATCAACATCGAACCAAGTCCATCAATACACCTACAAAGAAGAATGACTGAAAAATTAGGAAATGTGTTTAGGAGAGAAAAAGAATGAAAATGACAAATTTGTTTAGAATCTGTAAAACAGATAAAAGACAATCACAAAGGATTGAAAATTGACCTATTTGGGTCTGAAAATGGTCACTTGGGAAAATGAGCCTCAATGGGTCTCAATGAAAACTGATCACACAGGATCACAAAACTGACCTCTATGGGTCTTGAAAATGACCATCTATTGGGTCTGAAAAACTGATCACAATGGATCATCAAACAAAGGCCTTTATGGGCAAAATGACCAACTATGGGTCTGGAAATCAGAGCCTCTATGGGCAAATCAAAGCCACTATGGGCAAATATGACCAACTATGGGTCAAAATTGATCACTAACGATCATTAAAGAAAGCCTCAAAGGGGAAAGAAATGACCTTATTGATCACAAAACTGAGAAATGTATCAGTTTGAACAAACAAGAAAACAATAGGATATCAAACAAACACTTGACAATTTGATTAATAACCCAAGAAGAACACACTTGACAATTTGAGGAAGAATAGGAGAAAAGAATATGTGATTGAGAAAGAACACATATTTATGGGTTGGAATTGTCTGGTAGGATTACCTTCAAGTTTAGACCACAACAAGCCAAAAAGGATGCAGCTTATCATCCTTTTGAATTAGCTTGCAGGTTTTTCTTGTTTCATTTGGAAAATTATGATAACCAATAATATTTGCAATTGGCCTATCAGCACTTCTCAAACCTCTACCAACATGATTATCACCACTCCCTAGTTTTCCAAGGAAAACAATTTCTTCATCCTGGGCAGACTAATCATAAAAAACCTTTCCCATCTGAAAATGCATGTTGCGAAGGAATATCATGCTCCAATATTCGAGAGTGAGCTGGCTGATTTAAGTGATATCGAGTGAATGTACAAAAAGAGGACCAGACATACCCATGATAGGAGGCACATGTACACCAACAAAATTTGGTAGAAGATTATACTAAAAAAATACTCAAATTTGGAAGATTGAACACTCTTAACTAGGGCAATACCATGTAAATCCCTAAGAGTCAGACCAATCTTACTTTTTGTCCCAAGAACCCTAGAAATTTGGGAAAAATCAAGATTCGAAAATTTGGTTCCAAAAAAGAATTATAATGGTTCCAAAATTTGGTTCCAAAGAACGGAAGAAGATAGAATTTTATTGTTGTATATTTGTTGTTGTGAACTAATACAAAATAAAAGCTATTTATATCCTGTAGGCTACATACATGATTAACTAACTAGAGTTTAGTTAACTAACAATCTAAATCTAATTATAATGGTTGAACCATAAACTCCAACATAATTCGATGCTACCATATGGAATTTTCCATTACTTTATTACAACCCTATTAGAATACTAAAGCAATCATCCTAAACATACACTATGTTGAATGACCTCAATATTTGACAATCTCAAAGTGGTATACTTAAATCACAAATTCTTGTGAGAGACGGTTTCTTTGAGAGATCATCTCTAATTGGCCCCGTCTATTATATATTTTTTTAAAATATTATAAGTATGCATTAATTATGATGTAAGTAGACATTTAAAATATTTAAAGTAGACATTAATGATATGGTGAGTAAACATTAAGGATAATGTAAGTACACATCAAGAATACGTAAATAGGCATTAATATTTTTAATGGGTTGGAATTGAAATACGTATCTCAAATAGACGGTCTCTCAAGAGACTAGCAGTTGTTAAATTCAACTACTCCCTCCGTTCCCTATTGATGTTCCTATAGGGAATATTCATGGGAATTAAGAAAAGTAGAATCATTTAGATAGTGGAAATATTATTTTATTGAATAATAAATTTGATGGAGGAAAAGTAGGAACCACAAATATTAAACAAGTATTTAAAAAAGTTAGTGAAAAAAAATATGGGGACCACAACTAATTAAAAAATGTTTTATGAAGTTAGTGGGAAACATGTGGGAACCATAAGAAATATAAAAATGTTAAAATGGAGTTAGTGGAAGATATGTAGGCCCATAATCAATATTAAAATATTAAAATTAGGATGGTTGAAGTTACTTTTGTCCAAAATTTGTGATATAAATGGAAAGATTCCTTATGGGAACAACAATTGGAACACCCAAAATGGAAAGTGGGAACTTCTTTAAGGAACAGAGGGAGTACTTGTAAGGCCACGCTTGTATTGGGTGTAAATATTTAAGGGAGTAAAAAAAGTCAAAGTAAGAAAATGAAGTTGATAAATGATAAATTTGTGAAATTTAATTGTTGTAGAAGTAGAAGAATGATTGCAAAGTAATGAAAAATGAAGGGAACTCTCAATTTTGTGGGGTAAATATTTATCCTAGGGGAGAGTAGGGGAATGTATTACTTCCATAATAGGGGAAATCATCTCCTTTTTCCTTCATTATTTTTATTTCATGCTCATTTTACCTTATTCACAATGATCTCAACTATTTAAATGCATCTCTATTTGCTTTCATTTCACTAGTTTGACTTTATTTCCCCCCTTAAATATTTACACCCAATACAAGCATGCCCTAAGGTAGATTAACTATTTCATTTTTTTTATTTTCCTTTCAATCAAAAAACTATTTCATTTTTAAATTAAATTTTAAGTATACCAACTAGTTTTGTTTAAAATGAAATATTGCCTTTTGTTTACAACATTTTAGGAACTTTTTTAAAAGAAAATCGTGAATGGTATTTTTCACAACGAAACCAACGCTTGAAACTCCGGTACTAGTGACTTGACTTCATCTCTCTCGATTTCTCTCTTTTTTGATGTTGCATGTTTTTCCATGATTTTCTTCCTTTGTAGGTGCTTGATCGTCGTCGATTCATGAAATAAATCGGTAAGATCTCTGTTTAGCGTCTATAATTCTTTGTTCTCTCTTCCAAATCTTGATTAAGTTCTGCTTTGTCTTTGGCTATTCGCATATAAATGCTGATCAGATTATAAAACCTTGAACCTGTTTTAAATCTTTCTTGATTTTGATTCAACATTTTATACCTGAAAAATCCATCAAAGAAACCTGGTTTGCTTTGGTGAATTAGGCTAATTTCTGTTCTGGGCTGCCAGATCCGTCGAAATAATTGGTCATTGTGATTTAAAGATGGGATCTTTAGGTAAATTCATGATTTGGGTGGTTGTGCTTGGTGTCATATTTGAATCTGCTAATGGGTTTTATCTCCCTGGTAGTTACCCTCATAAGTATGGAGTTGGTGATACCTTATCAGTAAAGGTTAACTCATTGACCTCAATCGATACGGAAATGCCCTTTAGTTACTACAGTTTGCCCTTTTGTAAACCCCCCGGAGGTGTAAAGGATAGTGCTGAGAATTTAGGTGAACTTCTAATGGGTGATAGGATTGAGAACTCCCCTTATAAGCTAAAGATGTACACAAATGAGACTGAGATCTTTTTGTGTAAAACTAGCCCCCTTTCAGCTGATGAGTTTAAACTCTTGAAAAAGAGGATTGATGAAATGTATCAAGTGAATCTGATCCTTGATAATCTTCCTGCCATTCGTTATACAAAGAAAGATGATTTCTTGTTGAGGTGGACTGGTTACCCTGTTGGGATTAAGGTTCAGGATGCTTATTATGTGTTCAATCATTTGAAGCTTACTGTTTTGGTTCATAAGTATGAGGAAACCAATGTGGCTCGTGTGATGGGGACTGGAGACGCTGTTGAGATGATCCCCGGAGGCAATGGTGTTGGTGGATCTGGGGAGCCTGGCTATATGGTTGTCGGTTTTGAGGTTGTACCGTGCAGCGTTCAGCATGACATGAACACGATCAAGGATTTAAAGATGTATGATAAATACCCTGGGAAAATTAACTGTGATCCTTCAACTGTGTCCATGGCAATCAAGGAAAGTCAGCCTGTGGCTTTTACTTATGAGGTGTCTTTTGTGGAGAGTGATATTAAGTGGCCTTCTAGATGGGATGCATACTTGAAAATGGAAGGTGCTAAGGTTCATTGGTTCTCTATCCTTAACTCCCTAATGGTGATCACTTTCCTTGCTGGAATAGTTCTTGTCATCCTCTTGAGAACTGTTCGTCGAGACTTGACTCGTTATGAAGAATTAGATAAGGAGGCACAAGCCCAGATGAATGAAGAGTTGTCAGGATGGAAACTCGTTGTTGGTGATGTTTTTCGTGCTCCTGGCTACGCATCATTGCTTTGTGTGATGGTTGGAGATGGTGTTCAGCTTCTTGGAATGGGTGTTGTGACTATTATGTTTGCAGCTCTTGGTTTTATGTCCCCTGCATCTAGGGGAACCCTTCTTACAGGTATGGTGCTCTTCTACTTGGTTCTCGGCATTGTAGCTGGTTATGTAGCTGTTAGATTGTGGAGGACGATTGGTTGTGGAGATCAAAAGGGATGGATTTCAGTCTGTTGGAAGGCTGCTTGCTTTTTCCCTGGCATTGCCTTCTTGATATTGACCTGTTTGAATTTCTTGTTGTGGGGAAGTCACAGTACTGGTGCTATTCCATTCTCTCTATATGTTATCCTTATATTGTTATGGTTCTGCATCTCTGTTCCTCTCACATTGGTTGGTGGTTACTTTGGTGCAAAGGCTCCGCACATTGAATACCCTGTCCGCACTAACCAAATTCCCCGTGAGATCCCACCTCAGAAATACCCCTCATGGTTGTTAGTCCTCGGTGCTGGAACCCTTCCATTCGGAACTCTTTTTATTGAGCTTTTCTTCATCATGTCTAGCCTTTGGATGGGAAGAGTATACTATGTTTTCGGGTTCCTGTTTATCGTCCTGATTCTCCTTGTGGTGGTGTGCGCTGAAGTATCACTTGTTCTTACATACATGCATCTCTGTGTCGAGGACTGGAAATGGTGGTGGAAGTCTTTCTTTGCTTCTGGGTCGGTGGCCATATACATTTTCTTGTACTCCATCAACTACCTAATATTCGACCTGAAGAGCTTGAGCGGGCCAGTTTCAGCGACATTATACTTGGGCTACTCACTATTGATGGTTTTGGCTGTGATGCTGGTCACTGGGACAGTAGGATTCCTGTCCTCTTTCTGGTTTGTTCACTACCTTTTCTCCTCAGTAAAGCTGGATTGAAGCATCATGTCATGCCATTACAAAGTTTCTTGCAGATTTAGTGGTGGTTATGTTTAGGAATTGCTTTTCAAAATTTCCAAATGTTGTTGGGAAATTTGATTAAAGATTTGTAATAACAAAGTTTTTCGTTATATTTTTGGGTAATCTGAATGATTTTAAACAATAATTGGCAAAATTTGAAAAAGTGGGTTGAATTAGATACTCCAACCCAACTCATTACATATTGTTTTTATTTTTACTTTTTAACATTGAATTAGATACCCTTTGTTTGCATTCAGCATACTAGTAGGGTATGCTGAGTAGCAAATTAAGGACAAAAGTGAATCCTTTAACTATAAAAAACTTGCAAGGAAAGAATACTATTCATCATCCCTTCTATGAACAATACTTTTGCCAACTCAACTTTTCAGCTGCCGTGTCATGCTTGCAAATGCCACTTATTGCCTTTTCAGTCTGATTATATTGAATGAATTTTATACTAAGTCTATATTGATCGATCAAATGCTTTCATGGGATCCTTCATCCTCTCACTTTCATCATTTATATGGGCTACTACTACTCGCTGAATTCAGGTATTCCTTTCTTATTTGATTGGAAATCTAAATTTTTGTTCTTGTCACAAAATTAGGGTTTCAAGAACTTCCAATTAAACTAGAAAATTTAGAGCTTTATCACTTTTATCACCTCATTTCCGTAATAATAGTATTGAATTAGCGCTTGCAATCCCGCTGATGATGAATCAAAAGTTTGCAATTTCTGTAATAATCTACTGGATCACCTGCTTTTTTTCGAGATTTATCTTTCTTCATCGTCTTCTTCTGGTATATTTATTTTCTTTCAATTTGTTTTGCACTCAAATTTGTTTAGGTTTCAAGTTATTTTTGGTTTGCTTTTCTTTTTGTTGATAAATTTATATTCAAATTGGAAAAAATGATGAAATGAAAGATCATACATTGCAGTTCTTTTTAATTGATTTCCTTTTCAACATGGAAAGCAGAGAGTTTCAAATCAAACCATTGAGTTGGGGCCAAGATTTAAGAAGGTTTTGTGTCTCTTTATCTAATTTCTTTGATTCTTTGATTATAATTAATTGATTTTGGTTTTTTGACTCCGGTTTTTTAGGGTTTGATTTCATTAATCTGCTTTTCCTTTTTGTTTTGCTTTTCATCTGATTTCATTTTAGTTAAGTTTGATTCTCTAAATTGGTTTGGTTTTGTTTTTAGAGTATTCATGTTGAATTGATAAAGCTACTGAAATCTCTGTTGTTGCTGAAGAAGTAGTTTTTTCGTTTGATTTTTTTTATATTGATTTGATTTTTAATTTAATTTATTTGGATGAGTTTGATTTTGTGTCAAATTTGTGATTTTATGGACCAATCGATTGATTTTGGTAATTTTAGGAGTTCAATATTGAGAAGTTGCAATTAGCTGAAGCGGAAAAAAGAAAAGGAGAAGCAAGTTGAAATTCGTAGGAAAATGTAAATTTCGGTTTTCATTTTTGTTTGTTTTTTTATATAGTTTTGCTTAATTTGGGTGCTGCATTGTTTTTTTTGTTATTATTTATTGATTGACTTAGGTTTTTGATCGAAATATTATGATGCTAAGTAAGATGAATATCAAAACAATATTAATCTATAAAAATAATCCAAGAATGACGACATAAATGGTATTCCCATGTCACCCCAATAGATCAGTCTTCTACCTAACCCCTTGAGTTGTCACACAACTGCAACACATCCAGCAAAGTTGACATTTTATGAGTTGATTATTTGGTTTCTAAAGGAATTTTTAGTTGAAGAATCTGCTACTAAGCCTGTACCAAATTCATGTTGGTATTAAGTTTTAGGCACTGCCTAAAACCAATTTATGTTACGTAAAAGTTTTCTGAATTCATGGAAGTGATTTTCTCATTTGCTTCAAACTTGGGACTTGTTTTGAGCACAATGAGGATTGAGGACTCCATCGAGTTGTGAAGCCAAACGTACGATAGTTCTCATTAGTGAGGTTGATAAACCAGATTACAAATCACATTCAAGCTTTACTGAATCACAATGTTCTTGTGGAGAATCTTGATCAAATTTAAGTTCTTCAATGGTTTTCTGTATTCTTACAAAGTGTTGAACTGGCAGCTTATATTACGTGTCAGCATTGTTGAATTTCTTTGCAGTGGTTTTGCAAGTATTAATTTGGCACTTGATTTTCTGTCAATTTAATTTTGCAGTCCATCTCTGTATATAGTGGACATTTTTATGATTAATAAGGTAGGATTGAGTTTTGGTTATTAATTGATGCTTTTAGGGCTTGAGTATCATCTTCAACAATCTTTTTTTTCCCTTTAATCTTGATGGTTAATAAGGTAATAACATAATGTAAAAATGCGGTAACGATTGCGATCTCGGTAACAGAACGTTGATGCGGTAACGGGAGTGATGCGGTTATCATAACGTCTAAAAATCGGTCGAAAACATTAGATATCCCTTAATGCGGCCCAAAATGCGGTTTTTTTTCCACTTTTACAACGCGGGAAATATCGGTTCGTTTGTTTTGAAAACCTTTACAACGCGGCCGATGCGATGCGATGCGGCCTTGTTTTTATTCTATGGGTAATAATATTGGATTTTTTTAGGTTTTGAATTTCATCTTCAATTTGGGTGAAATCTCGTTGTTGCGGTTTTTGTCTTCATCTTCTTCATTCAACAACCGTTGGAGCTTGGACGTTGCTGGTTGTATCGTCATGGTCAACGTCTTCATCTACTTCATTACCCAGACAAACAATTTGAGGGGGACTGCAACTGAGAAACTTGTAGCTTAGTCAGGTATTCATATTTACTTGATGAGTTTTTGTTCTTCATTGTTTTTTTTTGTTTCTTTTATTGTTAAGTTTTACATTGATGCTTAGTCTTCTCTCAATACCTCATTTGTTTGTGTGTTTATAGTTATTGTACTATGCTATTTTTATGTTTGTTAATTTTAATTGTTAATTTTAATTTGCTTCTCATGTTTAGTTGAAGTTCAATTTGGGTCTTTATTTCTTTATTAACTTTTATATTTTGCTATTTACATATTTAGTATGTTTGTTATTTTCAATCTAATTTTAATTTGGGCGAATGGTTCTTTAGTTTATTTTTATATCGTGCTATCATATTCTTAATTATTGTATATTTTTCATTAATGTCAGACTTTGTTTTAACTGTAACATTGGGTCTTTAGTTTGATTTGGGTCTCCATCTTTGATTTTTGGATCATGCTATCAATTTGATTATTTATTTTTTTTTTGTGGCTTTTGTCTGATGTTGTGTTATCATGCTTCTCGTAGTTAGTTTTAAGTAATGAAACATTCAATTCAACTTTTCTTTCGAAGCTTTTCTTTTGAGTTCTAATGCTGAATTTTATTTTCTTGTGGATTTTGAGCTTGAGTGTGTAAAAGGATTCGTTAAATCCTAATCAAAAAACGACTGCTTCTTTCTTTTTCTCCATGTTCATCTTGCTGGCTTTTTTGGTGAGTTTTTCTCGTGCCTCTACTTTTTCTTTCGAAGTTTTCAGTTCTTGTGGATTTTTAAAAAGGATTCGTAAAAGCCTAACCCTAGCTTTTCAATTTCTTCTTGCAAACGGTAGGATACTGAATTTTATGGCTCCTTGCAATTAGGTTATTAGAGTATTGTTTGTAATTTGCTCTGGTTTTTCTTAAATTTCCCCATTTTTATCTTATCTTTTTCTAGGAGTTAGGTTTAATTGTTGTTTTTTAATGAATGTGGTTAGGTTTTTTGGTATAGTTAACAGTACGTTTGTTGTTTTTGGGTATAACAATTAGGTTTCAGAATCAACAAATAATTTGCTTAAACCATTGATTAACTTAGATCTAAAACTGGTTTATGAAGATCATTTCATTTAAATGCAGGTCTCTCATATTCTGTAGATGACACATTCTTACGGGATACTTTTGCTCGATATGGCAAAGTTGTTGAAGGTGTGTGTCATTTTCCGAATGACAAAGATGTTTCCAATTCATCTACAAAAAGCTGGAGTTAGATACTTTCCATTCATTTGGAGTCATGTTGAATTTGCAAGTATGGCATCTATGGTGATTTTTATCATGTCTGGCAAATTTTATGTCCATCTTATATCTATATATAAATTCCAACAAGTAATTAAAGGTGATTTTGTTGCTGTCACATATAAGTAATAATATGCCAGTTTTTATGTTGATAATGCAGGCAGAAGGCCACTCACTCATACTTTCTCCCATTTGTATATATATAATTTGCTCTTTAACCAGGAAGCTAAAAAAAAAATATTTGTTCTAATAGGTAGGATTTTGGAGTGTTTTCTATTTACCCACTTTTCCTTGTTACTTGGAATCACATTTTACAATGTGATTGAGATCTTGAAATTTTTATATTGTTGCTTTTTAAATATTTGTTCTTAATTTATTTTTTTGAGATTTCTTTTGTTGCTTTTTAAATATTGTTGAGTTTTTTTTTTTCGAGATATATGAAATTTTGATCAATTTTTTTGTTGATATCAATGACTTTTCTATTTATCCACTTTTTTAACACTTAATTGAGCTTTGATCATTCTTTTTTAGTTGATATGAATGAATTGTCTGTTAACCCACTTTTTCTGCTTTGATTGATTTTTTCCTGCAATATTTGTTACTTAGAATTGATTTGTATTGTTATTGTGGGCTTAAAAGTGAGGTTTCAATTGTATTCTATTTATTTGGTTGAGTTGGTTTGAACGAGCTTAGTTGTGAGCTTTGATTTTCGTTGATTTTGTGGGTTTAAAACTAAGCTTTCAATTGTAGATTTTGGTCAATACAATTTGAGTTTGTGAGTGAGTTGTTTCTTTACAATTGTACAATTGTACTTGTCCAATATTTCTTAGACAAATCATTATACATTTTGATTGTACAATGCCTAATTAAATTCTAGGATCATAAATGACTTCTATAAATATTTTTGCCTTTACAATTAATAAAGTTCAAGGAGATGATTGATGATGAGTATCGAGTTAATATGTAAGTTTTGATAATAGATGGTATATTCCTTATAGAAGAATGTGGTTAGTTACGGCTTGTTTTTTTCTAACTACAATTAGACTTTACTGTAACAGTTTTTAAGACGACACGTCGGCTGCTGTAATTGACCAAAAGAAAAATGCACAAGCTAAGTTCTATGAGTACTGGTTTTTGGGATTCAAAGGCAAGTACTATGGGGTATGTTGTGTTCAATACAATTACATGTTGCAATTGTTATTGCAGCTATTGCTTTTGCAAAAATTGTTGTTGCTTCTTGATCTTGGTGTGTGCTAGACAGTTTCGTCTTGATGATGGCAACCTTGGTGTGCTGATTGGGTCGACAAGGTTGTTGCGATGGTCTTGGGTATTGGGGAATGGTTGGTTTCATAAGCAAGGGAGTCTAGGTTGCTTTTAGGTGTGTCTAATTGGGTGCTGCTGAACATTGGGTATCGTGTGATGCAGGCTGCAGCAACGAGGGTGTAAAGGGAAGCAGCAGCGAGGGTAGATATTTGGTTGATTGACGGAGCACATGGGGAGCTGCTAGAGAGATTTGAAGGAAGAAAAAGAGTATTTGCCGAAATAGGTGAATGCTGGAATGGGAAACAAAAATCAAGCGAATGGAGAAAGGAAACGAGAAGTTGCTTTTATGAGCAGCTAGGAATCTGGTTACGTTTGATGTTTCTAATTACTGTTTTATTTGAGATTTTGTTTATGTTTCTAATAGCAGGATGATGGGTGATGATGATTCACATTGATTCAATTCCTTTGAGTTTTGGGATCTTATTTTCTGTGCTCTATATTCATATTTAGTATTCTATGAAATCAAATATATACTGATTCAAATTTTGATTTTGTAGGAGCATCTTCATGTTCAATGATGTTTATTCACCTTCTCTTTGGGTAGTAGTATTAAATTTGCCTTCGGTCTGCTTCTTTTAATACCTATCTTGATTTCTATAACTGTTTCAGTTGCACTTTAATGTTGGTTGAATTGAGGAGAAATTTTTATTTAACTTCTTAATAATAAAAAAGGGGTGTTTTGGAAGCATGTGTTTTGACAGAGTAAAAATAGATATGTGAAAATCCAAAACTTTGCCTGGTTTTACGCTTTAGGTTGCCATGAACACCGACTATCAATTCATTATTTTTTTTAATGACTAGTGTAAGTTACACTATCGAATTTTATACTCCTATTTTATACTTCCTCAGAACTAATTTAGTTGCCTTATTTGCTTGGACACACTTGTTGAGGTAATATTTTGACTCTTAATAACTCTAATCATGCTTAAATAAAATTATGAAAAGTCGATAAGAATGATTCTTGCATTGAGAAGAATCAAACAAAATATCACATGACTATGTTTTAACTTATGGATTAAGAATAAAATACAAATGAAACGAAATTGATGAATCGTGTGAAATAAGAGAGTACATTTTTATCAACAATAATACGATATCAATGATTAAATTTCATTATTAAAATAAATTTGTATTTGAAGAAATAATTAACTAAGGCATACAACGCAGTCCCCAAAGAAATCCTTTTAAAGTCAAAAGTTTAATTCAAAATGGATTAATCAACCTTCGCTATATTATATGGTAGTAGTTTTATAGTTTAGTTCAGCACAATTAAAATCATTCACAAAAATGTAATCATATCACCTATCATGATTTTAGTTTATATTTATGATGTCGTCCAACTAAATATACATCTACATTTACAAATTTGTTATATAAAAGTATACAAAAAAAATTTGTAATCTATATTAAGTTCAAAAATACAACATATTTTGCTACTATATAGTGATGATATTATTTTGGTAAAACTAATTTGTTAAACTTAAGAATTTTGTTTCCAAGTGGACAACCTGAATTTTCCTGCAAATTCAAAGAAGACAAAACACAAGTTATTAACTGTTCTCACAAGACTACCCAGCTAGCCTATCACCCAATTTACAAAAAGAGCCGAGATAAAGAAATGGAAAAAAAAAATGCATATTCATTATGTCTTCTTATCCATAAAATCATTTTAAAAAAATTACTCATAATTGTTAACCCTAAGAGTAGACGGTATTTGAACTAACCTTACGGAATTAAAATCAAACTTGTGAAATAAAGCAAAAAAAAGCTGACTTTTGTCATCTTTGATATCCTATAAATAAGTAAAAACATAATTACCTACTTACTCATTTAGTTATCTTTGATATCCTATAATAAGTAAAAACATAATTTACAGTTACCATTTTCAATTCTATCCTAACAAACTAACTTAAGTGTTATATTCTATATTCAAAAAAAAAAAACTTAAGTGTTATATTCTAATCCTTTACATTTAATATGCTAACAAATTCTTTTATGTGGTTAAAACTGAAATTTAATATTAACAAGAGTAAATGATTGAACATAGTAATATACAGTTGTTTATATACGCATTAGCTTATATACTGTTACAATGAAATACAGTCAAATGGGAAAAAGAAAATTACAATGCAACTTACGTTGAAGAAAACATATTTTGTTGACTCAAAAAATACACCATCCAAATCATTTTAGATGTCCCATTTCCTTATTTGAAAAAATCATATCAGTTGTCCTATTTCCTTTTTTGTCTGTATTTTTTTTACCTAAATACCCCCATTTTTCCAACTCCCAATTCCCAATAACCACCGTTACAATTAATTCAATCAATTAAAATACCCAACTACTACCTTTTTACTGGACCCCACACCACCCTTAATAACCGTGAAAAACTAAATAGGACATCTAAAATGATTCGGAGGGAGTAGTAGCTAAATATATAATACAATAGAGTAAAATATACAGCCCAACATGACAAATTTGCACAACATCACTTTAATAATTGCAATAGCTATAGAGGTCAAAGTCACAGTATATATAGCAAGACAACGTACCAAAACAAAACTGGCTTAGTTATAATCTTAATCCTGAAATTTCATTTATCCTGCAGTCACCGTAACAATGTATCAAATATGTTTTAACACCAAAGTAAATAACTATAGCTACAAAACAACATAAATTAAAGTAATTACATATAACTATTGAAAAGTTTAGAAGCATATGCAGAATATCAGCAAGATGGGCGAAAAGAAAGAACAATCCGCTATTCCTTTGGACTACACAGACATGGTTGTGTGATGACTCAAATGCTCAATTTTTATAAGACATGAACAATCCACTTCTAAAAAGCCAAAATAAAATTCATACTTTTGCTATTGAGGTCCAATTCGTTGCTTTTGTTACCAAAAAGATGGTAAACATATTTGTCCTATTTATTGTTTTTGAGATTTCCTCTGTAGGTTATTTCATGTCATAGAGATGTGTCTTGGTTCTTTTAAATTGTTTGACTTGTTGCAATGAGTAAGTGGAAAAATTACTCCACATTTTCAATAACTTATTCCATAAAGCATTTATTAATCATTTTTTTTTATTAGAGCCAAGTAATCTGTCACCCTCTAAAGTGCTAACCATACGGCAATGCTAACCTATCATTCATAGCTCCACAAGGATCAGTTAACACCCTATTACTACATCGTTCTAAGGTCACGAAAAGTGAATGTACGGACCTCCAATTATCCAAAAATTGTGGAGTAGCTTAGACCAACATTTATATAAGCACATCAACCTCAAAAAAAAGGAGCGGTAACATGACTCACCAGCCTCAATGACATAGACATTCTTCAAACCTCCCATTACTTTACGTGTGACGAGGTCACCATTATCCCAGACAATGAAATGTGGCTGTCTAAGAAATTTCGGTACAGGCTTCCTCCACTTCTCAGCTCAAGTACAAATTCTAGCATTAGCATACTCTTTGTTATAGATCTATGCTCAATATTTGGTCCTCCAAGATAAAGAATATTTTCCATGGGCACACCAACTGCACAAATTGTAAATTTAAAATCAACAAAATTGTAAATTATCACGGGAATTTGAGATAAACAACAAAATTTCAGAGACATATTGGTAGTGTACTGCAAAATTATCGCATTATAACCAATTAATATATTTGGAGTAATCGAAAGAAGCCACTTTGTTATTATAAAGGTAAGCTTGTGTACATACAAGCCTCCAATCCATATTTAGCAACTTAGGTGGGAGTCACACATGCACTTTGATGTAGGGAATATTGTTATATCAAAAACTGCATCTGCAAGCTTTCCATTTGCCAAGAGAATTAATGAAATTACACACAAGCAAACTTCTGGTACAATGATCATAAGCTACAAGGGGGGGAAACGTCTTAGAAGCGTGGTGAATCATCTAAGGAGTCACAATGCGTGGCACCAGCTCCAATTCAGCCTCAATACCCTTTGCCAGAGATATAATAACGGGTGTACTAATCCTTTCCTTCTAATACATTCACCACAATATTAGAATTCGAAACAGGTTGTTGCAAGTTTGTAGCAAAAACTATCAATCATATTCAAACAAAACCCATTCTTGAAATGATAAAAGCCATCTTCTACATCCTCAACCGAAAATATTCCGAACATAATATCTACAGTCAGCGCCAATCACAAATCAGAGGAAACGATGGAACGCGAAGTATCAGAAAAATCGAGTATAGTTATTAAAAAAAAGCGTGCGCAAAAACGAACAACCATAAGGCAAAAAAAAGGAACCAAAAAGGGAAAAAATCTAAATCCATGTAGCAAAAAAATTCAAGAAACCTGATAATTTTCAACAAACTACAAAATAATTCATACGCGAAACTAAGTTTTAACATCAGTTAAAACTTAAAACCTATACCGAACTTCCGGTAAACAAAATATAGTCCCTTGAATCAAAATTCTTATGCGTTTTGGGCATACGGTATCCGCCCACAACACAAGCTGTAGTTTCAAGACTAACTTGCATCAATTTGGACAAAGCTATATGGTACCCAATCACATAAGGTTCAAGAGCAGTTCAAGACCATATACTTTAGACAGCTAGAGCAGTTCAAGACCATGAAACTATAGTACACAAGTTGTCTTGAAATGTTCTTCAAGATACCTAATTTTTTTCAACAAATGATTGATTTTTTCTACGAACTTGGTGAAATGATGAATTGATTTGAATATTTAATTAGATAAATCAAATTCAAATTCCATAAACTACTTTGTCTAAAATGAAAATCAAGATCATGATTAGAAAAAAATGAAATCTTACCATTGCAACTTCTAAACCTCCACCTAATGTTAATCCATCAATAGCAGCAACCGAAGGTTTTCTTGCAGCTATACACCCATCCCCATAAAAGCAAGAAAACAAAAAAGTGTCAAACAAATAGGTTACAAATAATATTTTCTTCTGCTAAAAATTGTAACTATGAATACACCTTAGACCGTGTCTGTAAGGACCTCCACTGCCACAAAGCCACGCTTAGGTGATGCATCAGTTTCATTAAAGTCAAAACAGATTATTACTGACATTGAAAAATAAAATAAACAATATCCTCCCATAATCCATATGAATATGGGAATGAAAATGTGACTTACTCTTTCCCTTTTGAATTCCACCGAAAGCAGTAATATCAAAACACTAGTGAAAAAAAAGTTATTGGCTGCTGCTTATTGGCTGCGGTTTTTAGGAAAACGCAGCCAATATGAGTAATAAAATGCTTGGAAAAAAAAAATTATTAAAGGGCTGCGGTTTTTACCCTTAACCGCAGCCCAAAAGTGTTTCAAAAAGTGTAATAAAGAAAGGGCTGCGGTTTTTTATGTGTCCGCAGCCCTTAACCATTCGAAATTAATATAATGAAATTAAAAAAAAATATAATAATCAAGGGGCTGCGGTTTTTAGGTGTGCCCGCAGCCCTTATTCATTTAAAAAAAAAAATAAAAAAAATAACCGGCCCATCTCCCTCTCCCTAATAAAACACTACCTCTTAACCCTAATAATAAGAATAGCCCAGCCGTTTTTTATTCATTTTACCCTAATCTGCTAAGAAACCCTTCCTCTCCTATTGAAAATCGAAGAATAGCCCAGCTTCTTCAAAACGGCGCTGAAATCCTTCCTCTCCTCTCTTCCTTCTCCTCTCTTCCTTCTCCTCTCTCTTCGATTTTCAACTGAGAACATAAAAAACGCTCATTGAAGAACTTCGAATTTCAACATAAGAAACACTCATAAAGTCTGGTAATTTGGTAAGATTTTAGATCGATCTTCAACTGAGAACATAAAAAACGCTCATTGAAGGTTTCAGATCGATCTTCGAACTTTGCTGCTGCTCATTGAAGAACTTTCCAGACCTTCGAACTTTTTTTTTGTTTTTTTTTTTATTGTAATTTGGTAAGATTTGATTATATGTAATAGATCTTGATTGTAATTTGGTAAGATTTCGTTTTTTTTTCTTTTTTTCGTTTTTATTTTGTTCAAATTTAAGTTTTTGAGATTTAAGTTTTTTAGATTTCGTTTTTTTTATCTACATTTGATGTTCAGATTTTCGTTTATAGATCTACATTTGATGTTCTTTACGATTTTGTTCTTCATTTTGTTCTTTACGATTTTGTTCATTTTTTAGATCTACATTTTGTTTGATGTTCTTGATGTTCATTTTCTGGGTCTTGATGTTATTGATGTTCGTTTTTTAGATCTACATTTGATGTTCGTTATTGATGTTCTTGATGTTATTTGAAATTTTTCAGAATTCATTTTAGAATTCTGAATTTTTTTTTTATTTTGAAAAAAGACTAAAGGGCTGCGGTTTTTTGACCTGTCCGCAGCCCTTTAGTCTTTTTTGGGCTGCGTATTTTGACCGCAGCCCTTATCTAATACTAAGGGCTGCTACAATAATGGTTGGGGTCGGAATACGCAGCCCATAGTGGCTAAAAAACCGCAGCCCTTAGTCTTTTTTCCACTAGTGAAACCACCAAAAAACTTTCCCTTGGCACCTATTCGAAGTAGCCGTCAAAATTTATGATTAAATATCACCTAACTAAAAATTTGACCAATGTGATGAATAATATAAAAAATCCACCTGTAACTACAATCGCCTTGACATCATTTCTTCTTAATGCCTCATCAAAATTTTGTTTCAGGCTTTGCAACACTATCAAAACAGAGATTATATACCAATAAGAAACCACAAATATTCTGAAAGATTTTAAATAAAAGGACAGTGATCATTAGCATACTCTTTGTTATAGATGTATGCTCAATATTTTGTTTCAGGCTTCCTCCACTTCTCAGCTCAAGTACAAATTCTAGCATTAGCATACTCTTTGTTATAGATCTGTGCTCAATATTTGGTCCTCCAAGATAAAGAATATTTTCCATGGGCACACCAACTGCACAAATTGTTAATTTAAATCAACAAAATCGTAAATTATCACGGGAATTTGAGATAAACAACAAAATTTCAGAGACATATTGGTAGTGTACTGCAAAATTATCGCATTATAACCAATTAATATATTTGGAGCAATCGGAAGAAGCCACTTTGTTATTTCAACCTTCAAGAAAAACAATTGACATGAGGAAACACTGCTTGGTCTCTCAGCATCTCAACATACTTCCCGATGCCCCTTAAACATTCATTATTGTATCACACAGAATCATAGTGTAAACTTTCATCATTAGATTGATAGGTAAATCACATATCAAAAATGTATTTATCAAAACTCAAATGTTGATGAGAAAGGCAGAAAAGGAACAGGGATCACACCACATATAAACAGTAACCAATATTGAAAGTCGTAATCAATAAACAATTGTGCAAACTTAATGATTCAAAAACAAACCTTGAGCTAATTTCTTGATTGCCCGAGCTCCAAGACTCGAAATTCTAGAAACCCACATAATATCTGGTGGGTTACTCAATCACTTACAATCTGAAAAGAGCATAAAGAACAAAATTGATCTAGCAACTCAAAATTTTCATATTACGTAAACAGTTTTCTCGAGTCTCGACCAATAAGTCTAGCATAGAGCAATTGAAAATGAAGATATGGGCAGTTTATGCATGCAAAAGACAGCAACTTTGGCATAAAAATAAATAAGGGTCTTGGGAGAAAGTGGGAAAGTAACCCAAGTATTAAAACATTAGAGAAATATGACAATTTATAAAAAATCATAAGTCCATCGAAGTAGTAACATTCATAAACAATATAAAAATGAACAAATTCATATTAGGACCCAACATAATCTGGAGAAATTAAGCACAAGAAAACCAAAGCTAATATTTGTAGACAACTTTAAATTGAAAAATCAAGCCATTAATCAATGATTACAAGTTGAAACTCACAATTCAAATTTTCATGTTTTAGGAAGTAATAAAACAAATACGGATGAGAAAACATTCATCAGAATAGTAGTAGATACAACGAATTCGCAACTTAACCATTTCTCCATTTCATCATGTCATCTTTCCAGCATACAATCCATTGTGGTCTAGTTTTTCCATATTTACATGATTAAATAGGCTTTCGAGATTAGTTTTTATAGTGCAATAGGCAAATTACTTACTTCATTTAAAGACTTTGCCACTGTTTTAAGTGGTTTACCTTACCTTCAAACACATGAGTACGGTGGACTTTTGGGAATGCACAAACCCCTAAATGAGGTTTGCTCGCCTTTTGTGTTTTACCTTGGGAATGTCCATACCTTCAAACACATGGTAATAGGGAGCCAAACCCTAGCTCGCCTTTATCTTATTAATTTTAATACCAAAACTTTCACTTACGCAATCTTTTTTCTATCTTTAAATTTATTCAAAACGTTTCCCAAATATCGTGTTCCCTTGTCAAACAATCGAGATATGACCCCGTAATCACCATTTATCCAAGTTATAACTGGATAGAATGGGTGTTTAAATTGAAAGAAAATAGTATTGCAACCAAGAATTGGTATTCCAACTACTACTTATTCTGAGTGTTGCAGCTGCCTAAGCATCCCCTGAGACACACCCAAAGCAGCAGCCAAACCAGTCCTAGAACAACCCTTAAACCACCCCGAATAGCCCTACACATCCAAAACAACTATCCAAAGCACCCAAAAACAATCCCCAAGACACTCCGGGCAATCATCAAGATCGCCCCTACAACAACTCTTAAAACATTCCAGAACAAATTTTACCTGCAGCCCTAAACAACACCAAAACAATCCCATCACACACCAAAACCTGCAGAACTCATATCCACAACACTACAACCTGCAGCCCAGTTAGACTCGACAACCTTGACCCACGGACCCTGCCTAGGACCCCAAACCCTACTGTCAGACCCATAATCCGAAATTTAAACCCAGAAAACCAGAGCAAAACCTCCTTCCTCAAGCTTTCACTGAGCTCATCACCAGAATCACTGCCACGCACAACCCCTAACACTCAATTTAAGCATAAACTCCACAAAATCAGAAAATAGTCCCAAAAAAAAACTCCATTTCAATTATAGTTGAACACAACAATTATTCATCGAGATTCAACATACAAAATGACATTAAATCAAATTCAAATTCCATAAACTACTTTGTCTAAAATGAAAATCAAGATCATGATTAGAATCACCAGTAAACAAAAACTCCCAAAAGAGAAGGAAAAATCCAATTCCAGAACCCTAAAACTGAGAAAAGAAGGCACACCAGAAAATCATATTGAAATCTGCTAAACTAAATGAAACCAACAAACCAAAATATCCCAGAATTGGTTTATGAGTTAAGTGAACCCAAAATATGAAAATTAGAGAAGATAACTATATGAAATCAATAAACATGAGAAATCAATGTAAAACCAAAAGTCCTAAATCAGGTAAAATCAATAAAAACCCAAATATAAAAAATCTTTTTTTAAACTCAAAAATAAAATATGGGTAATACCACCAAAACAAGCAATTGAAAAAATCAAAGTGTTTGCGGAATTCACGTTTTGTTCTTGGTGTAACTGTTTAAGTTGATACTCAATGGTCAGTGTTCAATCTAAACTACATTTAATCACAATCCAAATCAAACCAAAGTATATGGTCCAAAAAATCCAAATAATATCATATTTTCAATACAACAAACTAATCAAAGCCAAAATAACAAAACAAATTTGGAAAAATTACAAACCAAATCATAGCAGATTTTCAATAAAGTAAATCTAAAACTAACTAATCAAAGCCAAAAAATCAAAACAACAAAATTTGGGAAAAGCACAATAGCAAAAGTGAAGCTGAAAAATGAAGCTTAAACTGTCCAGCACACCTACAAATTAACAAGTACTTTAGCTCAACTAAACGATGCAGTTAAAATTTTTAGAGAGAATATAATCAAAATTGAAAGATTAATAAGATAGGTTCAATTCTACATAAACTCACCAAATTCCTTTAATAATTCCAATTCTACAAAAACCCACCTAATTCCTTTAATAATTCCCAAACATGAAAGAAAAAAAAAATAACAATTAACAAATTTCTTTAATAATTCAAAATCTACATAAACCTACTCCTTTAATAATTTCCAAACATGAAAGGAAAAAAAAATTCCAAATAAAAATAAAAAAATTAGAGAGAAGATAATCAAAATTGAAAGATTAATACCGAAGATTAGAGATGGATTTTAGAGAGAAGATAATCAAAATTAACTCACCAAATTCCTTTAATAATTCCCAAACATGAAAGAAAAATGGATTTTAGAGAGAAGATAATTAAAAAAGTAAGATTAATAAGATAGGTTCAATTCAACATAAGCCCACAAAATTCCTTTAACAATAATAATTCTAATTCTACATAAACCCATTCCTTTAATAATTCCCAAACATGAAAGAAAAAAAAACAAATAACAATAAAAAATTTAGAGACAAGATAATCAAGATTGAAAGGTTAACAAGATAGGGTTAAACTTACTGAAGATTAGAGATGGATGAACTGCAACAATCCCTGGGTTTCAACAACCGAAATCAAAAAAAAAAAAAAACAAAAAGTATTATGAATTAGCTACAGAACAATATAGAATCAAATATAATCCCAAAAAATAGAACAACAAAAACACCAAAATAGTTACCTGAAAATCAAATGTAGAACAAGAATGAAAATCACCTTTAATCGATAACTTGGAGCAAAATTTCAGTCATTGGGTTGAAGAAATAAAAAACGAAACCCGCATAACATAACCTGAAAATCAAATGTAGAACAAAAATGAAAATCAAAATGAAAAGGCAAAACTAAAATGAAAAGCCAATTATTAGAACTCAAACCATAAAAAAAACAAATATGATAGCAGTTACCACAAAAGTTGAAGCAGAGTCTTCAGCTTCCTTCAACTGAAAATAAATGAAAATGGAAAGTTTAGTACAAATTGAAAAAAAATCAGAAACCCCAAACCGCAGGAAAATGGAAGATTAGGTTTAAGTTCCGCAAAAAAACCTCCAAAAATTAGCAACAAAAATTACTTAAAAAAACTAAGTAAATTTACCTTTTCGACCATTATTAGGTAGCAGCTGGACTTCCAAATAACTCAATGAATCCGATTAACAAAGAAAAATGGTGAGAAGACAAAGCAAGAAAGAGATGGATAGCTAATGGAGGAAAATGGGAATAGTAGGTAGATGAAAAGAGGAGATGGGTTAGAGATAAATGTTGCGGTGTGTTGGCCCATTTGGTTTTGATAATAACATAAACTTTAATAAACAAACATATTATGTCTTTGAGATTGTTTTGATAGGTCAAATATCCGATCTTTATAAGGGTCGTTGATGGACCATTAAACGTTGAAAAGGGATTACTAAGTAACTGTTCCAAGATCAAGTCAAAGTTCGAAGATTGGTCAATCGGAGACAGTGCAGTGTTCCCAGATCAGCGGTCAGAGAAGAAGTCAGCAAAAATAATTAAGAAAATAATTTTTAGTTTTTATTTTTCTTTTGTTAGATTTGTTGTACGGGTGATATAAACTAGGTTGCACAAGGTAGTTTTCTTAAAATTATTTCTAAATCTAGATCTTAAATTAAAAATAACTAACTTTTTAATTTAGATCTTAAAATTAGTTTTCTTAAAATTGTCTTAGCTATTTTTAGCTAAAAGACAAGAAAAACTTGGAGTAACCACCAAGTTTTCCTCGCCACTCACTCACGTAAACTAGCCCACAATTCCCACAACCTTAGTTCATGGGATTATGGCTAAAACTAGATCTAAAATGTATTTAAACAATTTTTTCACAACCGGCACAAATTTGGTGATCAATTGAGAGAAAAATATTTTTCCGAAAATATTTGTGCCCAAAATATTTCGTGAGTTTTCTCAATCAAAGAAGAGGAAATCTTGATCGGTTTTAATTGCTAATTAATTTCAAGATTAGATCCTTGTGCAATTCTTGTTTTGATTCATCCATTTTTGATAAATCTTGTAAGGGTTTATTTGAGTGAATTTGTAATTAGACTTGGGTAAGTCTAAAGGGGAATAGAGAATAGAGAAGAGAAGAGAGAAGGAGAATAGAGAAAGGAAACGGTAAGGAGATACCGAGAGAAGAGAAAGAGAAAAGAGAAGAGAAAGAGAAAAAGTTATTTTATGTAATAGAGAATTGATTTACATAAAATAATAGAGAAGAGAAATCCCTAGAGGGTCGTGGTTCTTTTTCCCACGTTAAATCTTGGTGTTTCTTTTTTTAGTTTTCTTTATTTTGTCTTGAGTATTTTTATTATTCAAAATTCCGCAAGAAAATAGGGCTAAAAATACTCTAAGGGCAAAAGCAACAATTCACCCCCCCTCTTGTTGCAGTTCATTGTCTCTAAGTGTTTCTACAATTGGTATTAGAGCCATGTTCCTCATTTGATCAGGAAACCCTGAGAGCCGTATCTTGGTTTATAAGAGATGATGAAAATGAACGAGCGCATGGAAGAAGGGTACTCTACTCAGAGACCACCAATGTTCGATGGCAAATTCTATACATATTGGAAAAACAGGATGGAGATCTTCATCAAAGCCGAAAATTATCAAGTTTGGAGAGTCATCGAAATTAGAGATTTTGAGGTAACAACTACCAACTCCAATAACGAGACTGTTCCCAAACCTATCACAGAATATGAGAAAGAAGATTTTCAAAAGATGGAAATGAACGCTCTTGTTATTAAATTGCTTCATTGTGGGCTTGGTCCAAATGAACATAATCGCATTATGGGATGCAGAACCGCCAAACAAATTTGGGATCTGCTGGAGGTTACCCACGAAGGAACGAGTGAAGTTAAGCGTTCCAAGATTGATTTGCTCATGTCCAAATACTAAAGATTTGTTATGGAACCTAAAGAAAGCATTCAAGAAATGTTCACTAGGTTCATGAATATCACGAATGAGCTTCTCTCCCTTGGAAGGCTAATTCCCTCAGATGAACAAGTGCGAAAAACCCTAAGAAGCCTACTTCAAGATGATCGTTGGAGAGCGAAGGTCACAGCCATTCAAGAATCTAAAGATTTCACAAAGTTTAATCTGGAAGAGTTGGCTGGATCCCTTATGACTCATGAATTACATTTGGGAACAGCTGACAGTTCCAGGAACAAGGGTCTGGCTCTGACAGCGAACGATCAAGAAGAATCAGAAACTGATGAGGAAGAGGCAGCCTTGCTGGTACGTAGGTTCAAGAAGTTCTTCAGGAACAACAAGTATAAAAATCAAAGAAACAACAAAGAAAGAGAAACTTCAAATTCCAAAACATATGAATGCTACAAATGTGGAAGTACCGAGCATTTCATCAAGGATTGCCCATTATGGAAGAATGAGAAAGTTAAAGGGAAAGCAAGAGAAACATGAAGACAACCTACAAAAGGAAACTTCAACAAAGCCGATTTACGCAAAGCCATGATAGCTGCATGGGGAGAATCAGAAAGCGAGACCGAAACCGAAGCTCCCGTTGAAGAAGAAGAAGTAGCCAATCTTTGTCTCATGGCGACGCATGATGAAAAGGCTAAAGGAAAAGAGGTACTGTCTTCTGATCCATTTTCTGATTATTTATTTAAATTGGATAAACATAGATTAATTAAAATGATTTTAGAATCTCACGAAAATTTAGAAAAACAAACAGCCATCTGTCTCAAAACTGAAAAAGACCTTAAAGCATGCAAAGACCAAATATCCTACCTTAATTCTTTTAGGTCTGATGTGCAAACTCGATTCTTTGAATTGCTTGATAATAATGTGATGTTAAAAGAAGCTATAGAAAAGGTTAAAGAAGAAAACATCATGTTAAATATTGAATTAAATCAACTTAAGCAATTTGAGATGGAAGTAAATTACGAGTCTAATAAAGAAATTAAATGTGTCCTTCTACAAATGAAATTAGACCTAGAATTCGTCTTAAAAGAAAATGATCGACTTAAGCTTGAATTAAATTCAAGAGAAAAAGGGAAAATCAAAGAAGTTCCCAAATGGATTCTTAATGCTAGAACCAAAGGAACCGAAGGACTACGATATGACAAACATGATAAAAAGAAAAAGGTCTACATTGATCTCCCAAGTAAAAAGGTCTGTTCCTTTTGTGGCAAAACTGGGCACCTGAAACATCGATGTTTAAAAAGGGAACAGCATAACAAATCGAACCAAATATATGTCGATAGAGTTTGGATTAAGAAATATGATTCTTGTATAATCGACATGGAACCCAAGGATGGCTGGGTTCCACCCTCTATCAACTAATTTCGTTTTGCAGGTTCTAGTGAGGGGGAACAGCTCATGGTATCTCGACAGTGGCTGTTCCAAGCACATGACAGGCGATAGATCAAAATTTCTCTCACTAGAAGCCTATGATGGAGGAACATTGACCTTTGGCGACAACATGAAAGGTGAAATCATTGCAAAAGGCAAGATAGGAAGGTCAAGTTCCCATGCCATAGATAATGTATTTTTGGTCGAGAATTTAAAGCACAATCTTTTAAGTATTTCTCAATTTTGCGACAAAGGTAACTCTGTAAACTTTACTTCTGAAAAGTGCATCATTTCTAGGAACGACACAGGAGACATCATTCTGGAAGGAATCAAAAAAGGGAACACCTACGTGGTGGACCTGCATACTGTTCCTAAAACTAGTCTAACATGTCTGAGCGTTATAGAAGATGACCCTCTTCTTTGGCATAAACGATTAGGTCATGCTAGTTTTTCATTGCTTAATACTTTACGATCTAAAGACCTAGTAAGAGGATTACTGTCCCTTAAATTTCAAAAGAATGAAGTATGTGATCCTTGTGCTAAAGGAAAACATGCAAGGTCATCCTTTAAACTTAAAAATGTCGTGACCACCTCAAGCCACTTGAATTAATTCATATGGATCTTTGTGGACCTATGAGAATACAAAGTCGCAGCGGTAAGCGATATGTTTTTGTTATAGTTGATGATTACAGTAGATTTACATGGACTTTATTTTTATCTAGCAAAGACGAGGCTTTTGATGAATTTGTTGCATTCGCTACTAAAATTCAGAAATCTAGTAACAATCAACTAGTCCACATAAGATCGGATCATGGAAAAGAATTTGAAAATTCAAAGTTTATGGATTATTGTAATGAGCATGGTAAGTCACAATTTCTCCGCACCTAGAACACCACAACAAAATGGTGTGGTTGAACGTAAAAATAGAACTTTAGAGGAAATGGCTAGAACTATGTTAATTGCTAGTGGTCTACCTAGAAATTTTTGGGCCGAAGCCGTTAATACTGCATGCTATATATTAAATCGCGTATTAATTAGACAATTCACTTCTAAAACCCCCTATGAATTATTTAAAGGAACTAAACCTAATATTTCATATTTTCGAGTCTTTAGATGTCGATGTTTTGTGCATGTCAATGGAAAACGAAATATAGGTAAATTCGATGAAAGAAGTGATGAAGCGGTATTTCTTGGCTATTCATCCCATAGTAAAGCATATAGAGTTTATAATAAGAAAACCATGTGTGTTGAGGAATCTGTTCACATAATATTTAATGAAACTAACTTTATGACAAGTGAACAAGAAACAGGTGATTTTAAGATAGGTCTTGCTGATTTGGACGATAAAGAAAATATACAAAAGGAGCAAGATCTAGAAGAACAACAACAAGTTCAGAATGCTGAACCAAATCAAGAACAGGAGCCACACGCTAATCAGGAATAGCCTGCAGTTCCTAATCCAGATATTCCAAGAGAAGTTCAACAGAAGAGAAATAATGGTGAACCAGATCAGAATCAAGTCAGTGAGCCTGCTTCCACATCTGTCTCCACCAGAGACTTTGTTCCAAGACCGTGGAAACACCAAAAATCACATCCACTAGACTTGATCATAAGCGACATGAACAAAGGAATACAACAAGGTCACAAATGAGAAACTTTTGTGCACACTTTGCTTTTCTTTCAACAATGGAACCCAATAATCATGTAGAAGCTTTACAAGATTCGGATTGGGTGGTAGCTATGCAAGACGAGTTGAATGAGTTTGAAAGAAACAAAGTATGGCACTTGGAACCTAAACCAAAGAACAAGAAGATAATTGGGCTGAAATGGGTATTCAGGAACAAGCTGGATGAACATGGAACAATCGTTAGAAACAAAGCAAGGTTAGTGGTAAAAGGATGAAATCAACAGGAAGGTATTGACTATACTGAAACTTTTGCTCCCGTAGCTAGATTAGAAGCTATTAGAATTCTTATTTCTTTTGCTGCTTTCATGAATTTTAAATTATATCAAATGGACGTAAAATGTGCATTCTTAAACGAAGAAGAAGTATTTGTGGAACAACCACCTGGCTTTGAAAACCCAATTTCTCCGGATCACGTCTACAAGCTTGATAAAGCTCTTTATGGGCTAAAACAAGCTCCTAGACAATGGTACGAGAGATTATCTAAGTTTTTGATTGATAACAAGTTCATACGTGGTAAAATTGATAAAACCTTATTCTTTAAGAATAAAGGTTCGAATATTTTAGTTGTTCAAATATATGTTGATGATATTATTTTTAGTGCTACTAACGAATCGTTATGTAAGGAATTTGCGGACCTAATGAGTAATGAATTCGAAATGAGTATGATGGGAGAATTAAATTTCTTCCTTGGTTTGCAAATTAAACAAACTGCTAACGGTATCTTTATTCATCAACAAAAATACATAAAAGAACTTCTAAAGAAATATGGACTAGATAATGCTAAGACGAACCATACACCCATGGCCACTAACATTAGATTAGACGAAGACTCTAACGGAATTAATGTTGACCAAACGATGTATAGAGGCATGATAGGATCACTGCTATACTTAACAGCTAGTAGACCCGATATATCTTTTAGTGTTGGTTTGTGTGCTAGATTTCAATCAAATCCTAAAGAATCACATCATACGGCAGTTAAAAGAATTCTAAGATATTTAAAGGGAACAGATGACTTATCCCTATTTATCATAAAAGTGATGTCTATGACTTGAAAGGGTATAGTGATGCAGATTATGCAGGTGATCTTGTGAATAGAAAAAGCACTTTAGGAATGGTACAGTTTCTTGGATCTTGTTTGGTATCATGGAGTTCCAAGAAACAGAACACAGTAGCTTTATCCACTGCAGAAGCTGAATATGTAGCAACAGCAGCCTGCTGTTCCCAAATGCTTTGGATTAAACAACAGCTCAGAGATTTTGGTATTAAACTTGAATGTGTTCCTATTTATTGTGATAATACTAGTGCTATTTGCATTTCTAAAGATCCAGTGCATCATTCTAGAGTTAAACATATTCATATTAGACACCATTTTCTTAAGGATAACGTAGAGCATAAATATATTATTGTTAAACATGTCAATACTAGTGATCAAGTTGCAGATATTATGACCAAACCACTTCCAAGAGAACAAGTCGAAAAGATGAGGTTGGAGCTAGGTATGATCAAGCTTCACTAAAGTTTAATGCTAATATTCCTTCTCAAAAACATCTTGAAAAATCGGAAGGGTTCAATCAACCACAACAACCAAGATTGATTATTCAATCATTGCGAGATTTGGGTATGCTTCTATTTAAATATATGTCTTAAACTTTATCTTGATTGCTTGCATGTTTGAACTGATTAGACCAAGTAGCATAAATTTATTTTATATAATTATTTTATGTATTAATACCCACATATTATAAATTATTTTTCAAATATCACAAAAATATTTTTATTTTCCACAAATTCCAGCAATTTTATTTTATTTTATTTTATTTCAGTGAGCCAACATATTTTATAAAATGGGAGACGGATCATCGAGGTGTTTCGGAAAGTAGTCATCTTAATCGACATATTCAACGAACTTACACTTAAACTTTTCGTTACCTCACTCGGTTCATACGCTAAAACTAATTCAAGAAGTTGTACTCCTTTTCATAACCGTCCCTTCACACACTTTATAACCCACTCCTCACGTCACATCAATCACAATTACCATAATTACCAAAGTACAACTTCTCCTTTATCTTTTCAAAACCGTCAACCCACTTTCCTTCTTCAAATCCCTAACCTTCATCAAATCAACTCACCATCACCATGAAAACTCCCAAGACTTCATCTACCAAGAACACCAAAGGAAAGGCACCCAAGTTCATACAACCGGAACCTCTACAAGTCATTCACCCTTCATCCGACAACCCACAATCATCAACTCCCTCATCACAACCCAAATCATCTTCAAAACCCATGCATGTTGGCACAAAAAGGGCTTTTTCCACAAAAGGAAGCTCGTCTTCAAAACCGGCGAAAAAGGCCAAGGTCGTGGATCCTGATTGTGCAGAGGAGGTAGCCAAAGAGATGTCCGTAGGATTTGGTTTGGACAAATATTGGTATGACTCTACTCCCTTTCCTCAATTACATGCTATTTTGAGTAATCAAGGGTGGGAGGAATTAATGAGCAATTTTTCCTGTAATCCTATTTATCCACATCTCATGAGAGAGTTTATTCAAAATTTCACAATCGACAATGGGGTTTGTTCTAGCATGATTAAACATATTAAAATTGAATTTAATAGCTTAATGTTGGGGGAATGGTTCGAAGTTCCAGTGGTAGGGTTTGACACATATTATGTTGGGTCAAAGATCGTTTTTCTGGCATTACCGAAAAGACTGTTTTAAAATTTCTTTGTCAAGAAAGCAAAAAGAGGTTTAGTCACATGTCTCTGTCTCCACTACACTAGCTTCTTTACAACATTGCCCGTAGGTTTATTTTACCCCGCAATTCTAAGCGGAGTGAAGTAAATTTACGAGATGCAACTTTGATCTACTGCATGGCTAATCACATTAAAATTAATTTTCCGTCATTAATGGTATCACATTTGTCTGAGTGCATTGAGAAAGGACTTATGGTTGGATACGGTGGTTTGTTGACTTGCAATTTTAAGAAGTTTGGAGTCCCATTGGATGGGCTAGAATTTCCTATGAGCGCCAATAATAAAATAAGTGAGAGGTGCCTTACCAATTTGCACCTCCAATTAAACGAAAAGGGGATTTTAGAGCATGCCATTGAGGAGGTTGATGTAAGTTCTGATGAAGAAGAAGAAGAAAAAGTAGAAAAAGAAGAAGAGGAGGAGGAAGGAAAGGAAGAAGAAAAAGAAGATCAGGAGGATGTTCCCACTGCCACAACTGAGGCAGAAACTGATAGGGAACAGGAGGATGCTGTGAGTGAGGGGGAACAGGTTGAGGGAGAGGAAGAAATGGAACAGGAAGATGATGAGGACCTTCATGTGCCTCTAAAGAAAATCAAGAAAACTTCTGTGCTCACACCAAGAAAGAGCAAGAGGTTAGCTTCCAAAAGTTCCTCGAGCCAACATGATGACACTACTTCTCCAACCCCACCGTCACCAAAACCAGACTCACCCACACCAGTTCACATTCCATCATCACCACCATCACCAATTCCCACTTCACCAACACCTACTGGTTTTGATGGGGATGCCTCACCCTTTCCTCCAACTCCAATTGATCTTATCCTTGGCAAATTTGATTCCTTGCGATCCCAACTCATTGCGTTTCAAAGTGAAGTTCGTGCCTCACTATCTACTATTGTTGAGCAACTCACCGACATGGAAACACGTCTTGGTGCGAAGCTTGACACAGTGGAGGTGCAGACTGAATTTGTTGATGAGGAGACTGCTGCCTGATCCCTCCTACTTCTGTTTTCAATTAAAATTTGATGTTTTGTTGGCCCATTTTATTTGTAATCTCTAAACAATATTTTCTTTTGCTTATTTTGTGTACTAGCTGGGGTACAAAACAGTTTATGTTTGGTTTATGCTACTAACCCATAACTTTTCATCCTTTATATCATCTTTATTTTCTATCCCCATGGTCTATGATGTTTGAATGCATTCTTGATTTATGTTTTGGCATTTATTTTCTTAGTTTGCTGCTTACTATCTTAATTTGTCTAACGCTTGCCTTAGAGCTGTGGATTGGTTTACACCCCTACTTTTTGATTTGTTGGCCCATTTGAGTTTTGATGATGACTTAACAATAATAAACAAACAAAATATTTGTAGAGATTGTTTTGTAGGTAATATATCCGATTATCATAATCGTCGATGGTACCTAAGGACTGGTCAATGGCAATCGTACAAGTCAAAGTCAAAGTCAACAAAATCAAAGTCAGTAGAGAAGGTCAATGAGGAAGTCAAGAGTAGATTTCACTTCTACTGTTCCAGATATTGATAAACTGATGAAGTTGCAGATAGATACAGTACGTTGTTCCAAACGAAACCGGTCAGAGAAGAAGTCAACAAAATTAATCAAGAAAATTATTTTAATTTTTATTTTTCTTTTTTAGTCTTGTTGTACGGATGAATAGCTATAGAATGCACAAGGAATAAATCAAAGAATTAAATAACTAACTCCTAAAATTAAGCCTCCTAAAGTTTAGGATCTTGGCTATTTTTAGCTAGAGTCAAAGATTGACTTGGAATAACCACCAAGGTAGTTATTCACATTACTCACGTCAATTGCCCACACATCCCACTATCTTTGATCATGGGATTATGGGTTAACTAAATCTAAAAGGCATATAAATTCATTTTGTTAACCGGCACAAATCTTTGGCGATCAACATTGAGAGAAAAATATTTCCGAAAATAGTGTGCCCAAATTTCGTGAGTTCTCTTTATCAAGAAAAGGAGATCTTGAGTGTTTTAAAAGCTTATTAATTCCAAGATCAAATCCTTGTGCTATTCTTGTGTTGTTCATCCATATTTTGATAACTCTTGTAATGGTTTATTTGAGAGAATTTGTAATTAGACTTGGGTAAGTCTAAAGGGGAAGTGAGAAAGAGAAGAGAGAAAGAGAAGGAGAATAGAGAAAGGGAACAAGAAAGAAAACCGAGAGAAGAGAAGGAGAAGGAGAATTATTTTGTGTAATAGAGAATTGAATTACATAAAATAATAGAGAAGAGAAATCCCTAGTGGGTCGTGGTTCTTATTCCCACGTTAAAATCATTGTGTTTCTTTAAGTTTTCTTTTATTTTGTTTTGAGTATTTTCTTTATTCAAAATTCCGCAAGAAAAGGGCGAAAATACTCCAACGGGAACAAGTAACAATTCACCCCCCCTCTTGTTACAGTTCATTGTCTCTAGGTGTTTCTACAATTGGTATCAGAGCCCTGTTCCTCATTAAATCAGGAAACCCTGAGAGCCGTATCTTGGTGCTTTAGAGATGATGAAAATGATCGAGCGTATGGAAGAAGGGTACTCTACTCAGAGACCACCAATGTTCGATGGCAAATTCTATACCTATTGGAAAAACAGGATGGAGATCTTCATCAAAGCCGAAAATTATCAAGTCTGGAGAGTCATCGAAGTTGGAGATTTTGAAGTAACAACTACCAACTCCAATAACGAGACTGTTCCCAAACCAATCACAGAATATGAGAAAGAAGATTTTCAAAAGATGGAAATGAACGCTCTTGCTATTAAATTGCTTCATTGTGGGCTTGGTCCTAATGAACACAATCGCATTATGGGTTGCAAATCAGCAAAACAAATTTGGGATCTGCTGGAAGTTACCCATGAAGGAACAAGCGAAGTCAAGCGTTCCAAGATTGACTTGCTCATGTCCAAATATGAAAGATTTGTTATGGAACCTAAAGAAAGCATTCAAGAAATGTTTACTAGGTTTACGAACATCACACATGAGTTAGTCTCCCTTGGAAGGCTTATTCCATCCGATGAACAAGTGCGAAAGATCCTAAGAAGCCTACCTCAAGATGATCGTTGGAGAGCAAAGGTCACAGCCATTCAAGAATCCAAAGATTTTACAAAGTTTAATCTGGAAGAGTTGGCTGGTTCCCTAATGACTCATGAATTACATCTGGGAACAGCTGACAGTTCCCGAAACAAAGGTTTGGCTCTGACTGCAAACGATCAAGAAAATTCAGAAACTGATGAGGAAGAGGCAGCCATGCTGGTACGTAGATTCAAGAAGTTCTTCAGGAACAACAAGAATAAAAATCAGAGAAACAACAAAGAAAGAGGAACTTCAAAATCCAAAACATATGAATGCCACAAATGTGGAAGTACCGAGCACTTCATAAAGGAATGCCCACTATGGAAGGACGAGAAAGCAAAAGGGAAAGCAAGAGAAACAGGAAGACAACCAACAAAAGGAAACTTCAACAAAACCGATTTCCGCAAAGCCATGATAGCTGCATGGGGAGAGTCCGAAACCGAAGCCGAAACCGAAGCTCCCGTAGAAGAAGAAGAGGTAGCTAACCTCTGTCTCATGGCTACTCATGACGATACATCTAAAGGAAAAGAGGTACTGTCTCCTGATCCATTTTCTGATTATTTATTTAAATTGGATAAACATAGATTAGTTAAAATGATTTTAGAATCTCACGAAAATTTAGAAAAACAAACCGCCATCTCTCTCAAAACTGAAAAAGACCTAAAAGCATGTAAAGACCAAATATCCTACCTTAATTCGTTTAGATCCGATGTGCAAAATCGATTCTTTGAATTGCTTGATAATAATGTGATGTTAAAAGAAGCCTTAGAAAAAGTTAAAGAAGAAAACATCATGTTAAATATTGAATTGAATCAATTTGAGCAATTTGAGATGGAAGTAGATTATGAATCTAAGAAAGAAATTCAATGTGTTCTCTTTCAAATGAGATCCGACCTAGAATCCGCCTTAAAAGAGAACGATCGACTTAAGCTTGAATTAAATTCGAGAGACAAAGGGAAAATTAGAGAAGTCCCCAAATGGATTCTTAATGCTAGAACTAAAGGAACCGAAGGTCTAGGATATGACAAAAATGACATAAAGAAAAAGGTCTACGTTGATCTCCCAAGTAACAAAGTCTGTTCCTTTTGTGGCAAAACCGGGCACCTGAAACATCAATGTTTAAAAAGGGAACAGCACAACAAAACGAACCAAATATACGTCGATAGAGTTTGGATTAAAAAATTTAATTCTTGTTTAATCGACACGGAACCCAAGGATGGCTGGGTTCCACCCTCTAACAACTAAGTTCGTTTTGCAGGTTCTAGTGAGGGGGAACAGCTCATGGTATCTCGACAGTGGCTGTTCCAAGCACATGACAGGCGATAGATCAAAATTTCTCTCACTAGAAGCCTATGATGGAGGAACTGTGACCTTTGGCGATAACATGAAAGGTGAAATCATTGCAAAAGGCAAGATAGGAAGGTCAAGTTCCCATGCAATAGATAACGTATTTTTGGTCGAGAATTTGAAACACAACCTTTTAAGTATCTCTCAATTTTGTGACAAAGGTAACTCTGTAAACTTTACTTCTGAGAAATGCATGATTTCTAGGAACGACACAGGTGACATCATTCTGGAAGGAATTAGAAAAGGGAACACCTACGTGGTGGACCTGCACACTGTTCCTAAAACCAGTTTAACATGTCTGAGTGTTATAGAAGATGACCCTCTTCTTTGGCATAAAAGATTAGGTCATGCTAGTTTTTCATTGCTTAATACTTTACTTACTAAAGACCTAGTAAGAGGATTACCGTCCCTAAAATTTCAAAAGAATGAAGTATGTGATCCTTGTGCCAAAGGAAAACATGCAAGGTCATCCTTTAAAACTAAAAATGTCGTGACCACATCAAGACCACTTGAATTAATTCATATGGATCTTTGTGGACCAATGAGAATCCAAAGTCGCAGCGGTAAGCGATATGTTTTTGTCATAGTTGATGATTACAGTAGATTTACATGGACTTTATTCTTATCTAGCAAAGATGAGGCTTTTGATGAATTTGTTGCATTCGCTACTAAAATTCAGAAATCTAGTAACAATCAACTAGTCCACATAAGATCGGATCATGGTAAAGAATTTGAAAATTCAAAGTTTATGGATTATTGTAATGAGCATGGTTTAAGTCACAATTTCTCCGCACCTAGAACACCACAACAAAATGGTGTGGTTGAACGTAAAAATAGAACCTTAGAAGAAATGGCTAGAACTATGTTAATTGCTAGTGGTTTACCTAGAAATTTTTGGGCCGAAGCCGTCAATACTGCTTGTTATATATTAAACCGAGTTTTAATAAGACCAATCACTTCTAAGACCCCCTACGAATTATTTAAAGGAATTAAACCTAATATTTCATATTTTCGAGTCTTTGGATGTCGATGTTTTGTGCATGTTAATGGAAAACGAAATTTAGGTAAATTTGATGAAAGAAGTGATGAAGCGGTATTTCTTGGCTATTCATCTCATAGTAAAGCTTATAGAGTTTACAATAAGAAAACCATGTGTGTTGAAGAATCTGTTCACATTATATTTGATGAGACTAACTTTATGACAAGTGAACAAGAAACAAGTGATTTTAAGATAGGTCTTGCGGATCTGGAAGATGATGAAAATATACATAAGGAGCAAGATCTAGTAGAACAACAACAAGATCAGAATGCTGATCAAAATCAAGAACAGGAACCACAGGCAGATCAGGAACAGCCTGCAGTTCCTAATCCAGAAATTCAAACAGAAGCACAAGAAGAAAGAATTGAAGTTGAACCAAATCAGAACCAAGTCAGTGAACCAGCTTCCACATCTGTCTCAACAAGAGACTTTGTTCCAAGACCGTGGAAACATCATAAGTCACATCCACTAGAATTGATCATAAGCGACATGAACAAAGGCATACAAACAAGGGGACAAATGAGAAACTTTTGTGCACACTTTGCTTTTCTATCAACAATGGAACCCAAGAATCATGTAGAAGCTTTGCAAGATTCGGATTGGGTGCAAGATGAATTAAACGAGTTTGAAAGAAATAAAGTGTGGCACTTAGAAGCAAAACCGAAGAACAAGAAAGTCATTGGACTTAAATGGGTATTCAGGAACAAGCTGGATGAACACGGCATAATCGTTAGAAACAAAGCAAGGTTGGTGGTAAAAGGATATAATCAACAGGAAGGTATTGACTATACTGAAACTTTTGCTCCCGTAGCTAGATTAGAAGCTATTAGAATTCTTATTTCATTTGTTGCTTTCATGAATTTTAAATTATATCAAATGGACGTAAAATGTGCATTCTTAAATGGGTTTCTAGAAGAAGAAGTGTTTGTGGAACAACCACCTGGCTTTGAAAACCCAATTTCTCCGGATCACGTCTACAAGCTTGATAAAGCTCTTTATGGGCTAAAACAGGCACCTAGACAATGGTACGAGAGATTATCTAAGTTTTTGATTGAAAATAAGTTCATACGTGGTAAAATTGATAAAACCTTATTCTTTAAGAATAAAGGTTCGAATATATTAGTTGTTCAAATATATGTTGATGATATTATTTTTGGTGCTACATATGAATCGTTATGTAAGGAATTTGCTGACCTAATGAGTAATGAGTTTGAAATGAGTATGATGGGAGAATTAAATTTCTTCCTTGGGTTGCAAATTAAACAAACTGCTAACGGTATCTTTATTCATCAACAAAAATATATAAAAGAACTTCTAAAGAAATATGGACTAGATAGTGCTAAGACAAACCATACACCCATGGCCACTAACATTAGGTTAGATGAAGACTCTAACGGAACTAGTGTAGACCAAACGATGTATAGAGGCATGATAGGAACACTACTATACTTAACCGCTAGTAGACCCGATATATCCTTTAGTGTTGGCTTGTGTGCTAGATTTCTATCAAATCCTAAAGAATCACATCATACGGCAGTGAAAAGAATTCTTAGATATCTAAAGGGAACAGATGACTTATCCTTATTTTATCCTAAAAGTGATGTCTATGACTTGAAAGGGTATAGTGATGCAAATCAGCAAAACAAATTTGGGATCTGCTGGAAGTTACCCATGAAGGAACAAGCGAAGTCAAGCGTTCCAAGATTGACTTGCTCATGTCCAAATATGAAAGATTTGTTATGGAACCTAAAGAAAGCATTCAAGAAATGTTTACTAGGTTTACGAACATCACAAATGAGTTAGTCTCCCTTGGAAGGCTTATTCCATCCGATGAACAAGTGCGAAAGATCCTAAGAAGCCTACCTCAAGATGATCGTTGGAGAGCAAAGGTCACAGCCATTCAAGAATCCAAAGATTTTACAAAGTTTAATCTGGAAGAGTTGGCTGGTTCCCTAATGACTCATGAATTACATCTGTGAACAGCTGACAGTTCCCGAAACAAAGGTTTGGCTCTGACTGCAAACGATCAAGAAAATTCAGAAACTGATGAGGAAGAGGCAGCCATGCTGGTACGTAGATTCAAGAAGTTCTTCAGGAACAACAAGAATAAAAATCAGAGAAACAACAAAGAAAGAGGAACTTCAAAATCCAAAACATATGAATGCCACAAATGTGGAAGTACCGAGCACTTCATAAAGGAATGCCCACTATGGAAGGACGAGAAAGCAAAAGGGAAAGCAAGAGAAACAGGAAGACAACCAACAAAAGGAAACTTCAACAAAACCGATTTCCGCAAAGCCATGATAGCTGCATGGGGAGAGTCCGAAACCGAAGCCGAAACCGAAGCTCCCGTAGAAGAAGAAGAGGTAGCTAACCTCTGTCTCATGGCTACTCATGACGATACATCTAAAGGAAAAGAGGTACTGTCTCCTGATCCATTTTCTGATTATTTATTTAAATTGGATAAACATGGATTAGTTAAAATGATTTTAGAATCTCACGAAAATTTAGAAAAACAAACCGCCATCTCTCTCAAAACTGAAAAAGACCTAAAAGCATGTAAAGACCAAATATCCTACCTTAATTCGTTTAGATCCGATGTGCAAAATCGATTCTTTGAATTGCTTGATAATAATGTGATGTTAAAAGAAGCCTTAGAAAAAGTTAAAGAAGAAAACATCATGTTAAATATTGAATTGAATCAATTTGAGCAATTTGAGATGGAAGTAGATTATGAATCTAAGAAAGAAATTCAATGTGTTCTCTTTCAAATGAGATCCGACCTAGAATCCGCCTTAAAAGAGAACGATCGACTTAAGCTTGAATTAAATTCGAGAGACAAAGGGAAAATTAGAGAAGTCCCCAAATGGATTCTTAATGCTAGAACTAAAGGAACCGAAGGTCTAGGATATGACAAAAATGACATAAAGAAAAAGGTCTACGTTGATCTCCCAAGTAACAAAGTCTGTTCCTTTTGTGGCAAAACCGGGCACCTGAAACATCAATGTTTAAAAAGGGAACAGCACAACAAAACGAACCAAATATACGTCGATAGAGTTTGGATTAAAAAATTTAATTCTTGTTTAATCGACACGGAACCCAAGGATGGCTGGGTTCCACCCTCTAACAACTAAGTTCGTTTTGCAGGTTCTAGTGAGGGGGAACAGCTCATGGTATCTCGACAGTGGCTGTTCCAAGCACATGACAGGCGATAGATCAAAATTTCTCTCACTAGAAGCCTATGATGGAGGAACTGTGACCTTTGGCGATAACATGAAAGGTGAAATCATTGCAAAAGGCAAGATAGGAAGGTCAAGTTCCCATGCAATAGATAACGTATTTTTGGTCGAGAATTTGAAACACAACCTTTTAAGTATCTCTCAATTTTGTGACAAAGGTAACTCTGTAAACTTTACTTCTGAGAAATGCATGATTTCTAGGAACGACACAGGTGACATCATTCTGGAAGGAATTAGAAAAGGGAACACCTACGTGGTGGACCTGCACACTGTTCCTAAAACCAGTTTAACATGTCTGAGTGTTATAGAAGATGACCCTCTTCTTTGGCATAAAAGATTAGGTCATGCTAGTTTTTCATTGCTTAATACTTTACTTACTAAAGACCTAGTAAGAGGATTACCGTCCCTAAAATTTCAAAAGAATGAAGTATGTGATCCTTGTGCCAAAGGAAAACATGCAAGGTCATCCTTTAAAACTAAAAATGTCGTGACCACATCAAGACCACTTGAATTAATTCATATGGATCTTTGTGGACCAATGAGAATCCAAAGTCGCAGCGGTAAGCGATATGTTTTTGTCATAGTTGATGATTACAGTAGATTTACATGGACTTTATTCTTATCTAGCAAAGATGAGGCTTTTGATGAATTTGTTGCATTCGCTACTAAAATTCAGAAATCTAGTAACAATCAACTAGTCCACATAAGATCGGATCATGGTAAAGAATTTGAAAATTCAAAGTTTATGGATTATTGTAATGAGCATGGTTTAAGTCACAATTTCTCCGCACCTAGAACACCACAACAAAATGGTGTGGTTGAACGTAAAAATAGAACCTTAGAAGAAATGGCTAGAACTATGTTAATTGCTAGTGGTTTACCTAGAAATTTTTGGGCCGAAGCCGTCAATACTGCTTGTTATATATTAAACCGAGTTTTAATAAGACCAATCACTTCTAAGACCCCCTACGAATTATTTAAAGGAATTAAACCTAATATTTCATATTTTCGAGTCTTTGGATGTCGATGTTTTGTGCATGTTAATGGAAAACGAAATTTAGGTAAATTTGATGAAAGAAGTGATGAAGCGGTATTTCTTGGCTATTCATCTCATAGTAAAGCTTATAGAGTTTACAATAAGAAAACCATGTGTGTTGAAGAATCTGTTCACATTATATTTGATGAGACTAACTTTATGACAAGTGAACAAGAAACAAGTGATTTTAAGATAGGTCTTGCGGATCTGGAAGATGATGAAAATATACATAAGGAGCAAGATCTAGTAGAACAACAACAAGATCAGAATGCTGATCAAAATCAAGAACAGGAACCACAGGCAGATCAGGAACAGCCTGCAGTTCCTAATCCAGAAATTCAAACAGAAGCACAAGAAGAAAGAATTGAAGTTGAACCAAATCAGAACCAAGTCAGTGAACCAGCTTCCACATCTGTCTCAACAAGAGACTTTGTTCCAAGACCGTGGAAACATCATAAGTCACATCCACTAGAATTGATCATAAGCGACATGAACAAAGGCATACAAACAAGGGGACAAATGAGAAACTTTTGTGCACACTTTGCTTTTCTATCAACAATGGAACCCAAGAATCATGTAGAAGCTTTGCAAGATTCGGATTGGGTGCAAGATGAATTAAACGAGTTTGAAAGAAATAAAGTGTGGCACTTAGAAGCAAAACCGAAGAACAAGAAAGTCATTGGACTTAAATGGGTATTCAGGAACAAGCTGGATGAACACGGCATAATCGTTAGAAACAAAGCAAGGTTGGTGGTAAAAGGATATAATCAACAGGAAGGTATTGACTATACTGAAACTTTTGCTCCCGTAGCTAGATTAGAAGCTATTAGAATTCTTATTTCATTTGTTGCTTTCATGAATTTTAAATTATATCAAATGGACGTAAAATGTGCATTCTTAAATGGGTTTCTAGAAGAAGAAGTGTTTGTGGAACAACCACCTGGCTTTGAAAACCCAATTTCTCCGGATCACGTCTACAAGCTTGATAAAGCTCTTTATGGGCTAAAACAGGCACCTAGACAATGGTACGAGAGATTATCTAAGTTTTTGATTGAAAATAAGTTCATACGTGGTAAAATTGATAAAACCTTATTCTTTAAGAATAAAGGTTCGAATATATTAGTTGTTCAAATATATGTTGATGATATTATTTTTGGTGCTACATATGAATCGTTATGTAAGGAATTTGCTGACCTAATGAGTAATGAGTTTGAAATGAGTATGATGGGAGAATTAAATTTCTTCCTTGGGTTGCAAATTAAACAAACTGCTAACGGTATCTTTATTCATCAACAAAAATATATAAAAGAACTTCTAAAGAAATATGGACTAGATAGTGCTAAGACAAACCATACACCCATGGCCACTAACATTAGGTTAGATGAAGACTCTAACGGAACTAGTGTAGACCAAACGATGTATAGAGGCATGTTAGGAACACTACTATACTTAACCGCTAGTAGACCCGATATATCCTTTAGTGTTGGCTTGTGTGCTAGATTTCTATCAAATCCTAAAGAATCACATCATACGGCAGTGAAAAGAATTCTTAGATATCTAAAGGGAACAGATGACTTATCCTTATTTTATCCTAAAAGTGATGTCTATGACTTGAAAGGGTATAGTGATGCAGATTACGCAGGTGATCTTGTGAATAGAAAAAGCACTTCAGGAATGGTACAGTTTCTTGGATCTTGTTTGGTATCATGGAGTTCCAAGAAACAGAACACAGTAGCTTTATCCACTGCAGAAGCTGAGTATGTAGCAGCAGCAGCCTGCTGTTCCCAAATGCTTTGGATTAAACAACATTTAAGAGATTTTGGTATCAAATTTGAATGTGTTCCTATTTATTGTGATAATACTAGTGCTATTTGTATTTCTAAAGATCCGGTGCATCATTCTAGAGTTAAACATATTCATATTAGACACCATTTTCTTAAGGATAACGTAGAGCATAAAAATATAATTGTTAAACATGTCAATACTAGTGATCAAGTTGCAGATATTATGACCAAACCGCTTCCAAGGGAACAATTTGAAAAGATGAGGTTGGAGCTAGGTATGATCAAGCTTCACTAACGTTTAATTGCTAGTATTCCTCCTCAAAACATCCTGAAAAATCGGAAGGGTTCAATCAACCACAACAACCAAGATTGATTATTCAATCATTGCGAGATTTGGGTATGCTTCTATTTAAATTTATGTCCTAAACTTAATCTTGATTGCTTGCATGTTTGAACTAATTAGACTAAGTAGCATAACTTATTTTATATTATATATTATTATTTTATTACCCACATATTATAAATTTTTTTAAAAAAAAATCACAAAAATATTTTATCTTTCCACAAATTCCAGCATTTTCTTTATTTTATTTTTTTTCGGTGAGCCAACTTATTTTATGAAATGGAAGACGGATCATCGAGGTGTTTCGGAAAGTAGTTCTCTAAATCGATAAATTCAACGAACTTACACTTAAACTTTTCGTTACCCCACACGGTTCATACACTAAAACCGTTTCAAGAAGTTGTACTCTCTTTTCATAACCGTCCCATCACACCCTTTATAACCCTTACACTCACGTCACATCCATCACAATAACCATTATTACCAAAGTACAACTCCTTCTTTAACTCACCAAAACCGTCAAACCCATCTCCCTCTTTCAACAATACCTAACCTTCATCAATTCATCTCATCATCACCATGAAATCTCCCAAGACTTCATCTAAACCGAAAACAACAAAACCCATGCATGTCGGCACGAAAAGGACTTTTTCTACCACAAAAGGAAGCTCATCTTCAAAACCCGCAAAGAAGGTCAAGGTAGTAGATCCTGATTGTGCTGAGGAGGTTTGTTAATGTGTATCTTTAAGAAGTTTGGTGTGCCTCTAGAAGGTTTAGAATTTCCAATGAATGCTAACAACAAAATAGGTGCTAAGTGTCTTAACAACTTACATCTTACATTAAATGAAAATGGAATTCTAGAGGATGCTGAAGAAGATGTTGAGTATGTGAGTTCCGATGAGGAAAAAGAGGAAGGTGAAACTGAAGTAGAAGGGGAGAATGTAGAATAGGAAGATCAGGAAACTGTTCCCACTGCCACTACTGAGGCAGAGACAGAACAGGAACAAGGGGAAACATTTAGTAAGGGGGAAGCTGTTAGTAAGGGGGAACAGGTTGGGAAGAAGAGAATGAGGAACTAGAGGATGAACAATCTAGTTCAGAGGATGAGGACTTCAATGTGCCTCTAAAGAACATCAGGAAATCATCCAAGAGTTCTTCGTGCCTAAATGCTAATATTACCTCACCAACCCCACCATCACCGAAACCAAACTCACCTATACCATCACCACCACCATCACCAATAACAACTACTCCACCAACATTCACATCACCACCATCGCCTATACCCATTGGTTTTGATGATCCCACTACTATCCCTCCTCCTCCTACTACCCTTGCTCATGTCCTCTCTTTAATCCTTGATATGTAGTCCCAACTCATTGCTTTCCAAAGTGAAGTTCGTGCCTCTCTATCTTCCATTGCTGAGCAACTCACCAACATGGAAACACGTCTTGGTGCGAAGCTTGACACGGTGGAGGTGCAGACTGAATTTGTTGATGAGGAGACTGCTGCCTGATCCCTCCTGCTTCTGTTTCAAATTAAAATTTAACGTTTGTTGGCCCATTCTCTTTGTAATTCTCTAAACAATGTCTTTTTTCTTTTCAATGTACCAGCTGGGGTACAAAACAATTTACTTTTGGTTTATGCTACTAACCCACAACTTTTTCATCCTTTATATCATCTTCATTTTCTATCCCCATGGTCTATGATGTTTGGATGCACGCTTTCTTGATTCATGTTTTGGCATTTATTTACTTAGTTTGCTGCTTACTATCTTAATCTGTCTAATGCTTGCTTAGAGCTGTGATTTGATTCATATCCCTACTTTTTGATTGATGCCAAAAGGGGGAAGAGTGGCAAACAAACAATGTTATGCTTATGAATGCTTGTTTTTGCTTCATCTTTGAAAATTTGATTCTCTGTTCATCTTTGAAAATTTGATTCTCTGTTTTTCGCTTCAAAGACTTTGATAGGTTTTTAGTTTATAGTTGTGCTACTTATGTTATGTTTGGTTAATATGGAAACTGATGTTGTTGAATGTCACATCATTGTTCACCTTTGACTCTTACAACTCATAATTTTCTTGAACTACCTAATTAGAATTACTTAGTTTGTTGTGCTTCCAATCCTTTTAGTTTATGTTTTTATATTTCTTAAGTTATTTTTATTCTATATTTCGTTTCATGTTTTGTTTTTTTTAAATTGAAAATTTTGAAGTTATGCTTAATCACATGATTTTCGCCAAAAATATTTTAGAGTAATATGCTTGCCTTAGAATTTGGTAAATTACTTGTAACGATTTAATTTACTAAATATGTTTGAACTTGTAATTGATCTCTAGCATGTTCAAAGCTATTAGTTTTACTCTTTCTTTTAACATAGTTTGTTTATAAGTTTGTCATCATCAAAAAGGGGGAATTTGTTGGCCCATTTGAGTTTTGATGATGACTTAACAATAATAAACAAACAAAATATTTGTAGAGATTGTTTTGTAGGTAATATATCCGATTATCATAATCGTCGATGGTACCTAAGGACTGGTCAATGGCAATCGTACAAGTCAAAGTCAAAGTCAACAAAGTCAAAGTCAGTAGAGAAGGTCAATGAGGAAGTCAAGAGTAGATTTCACTTCTACTGTTCCAGATATTGATAAACTGATGAAGTTGCAGATAGAGACAGTACGTTGTTCCAAACGAAACCGGTCAGAGAAGAAGTCAACAAAATTAATCAAGAAAATTATTTTAATTTTAATTTTTCTTTTTTAGTCTTGTTGTACGGATGAATAGCTATAGAATGCACAAGGAATAAATCAAAGAATTAAATAACTAACTCCTAAAAATAAGCCTCCTAAAGTTTAGGATCTTGGCTATTTTTAGCTAGAGTCAAAGATTGACTTGGAATAACCACCAAGGTAGTTATTCACATTACTCACGTCAATTGCCCACACATCCCACTATCTTTGATCATGGGATTATGGGTTAACTAAATCTAAAAGGCATATAAATTCATTTTGTTAACCGGCACAAATCTTTGGCGATCAACATTGAGAGAAAAATATTTCCGAAAATAGTGTGCCCAAATTTCGTGAGTTCTCTTTATCAAGAAAAGGAGATCTTGAGTGTTTTAAAAGCTTATTAATTCCAAGATCAAATCCTTGTGCTATTCTTGTGTTGTTCATCCATATTTAGATAAATCTTGTAATGGTTTATTTGAGAGAATTTGTAATTAGACTTGGGTAAGTCTAAAGGGGAAGTGAGAAAGAGAAGAGAGAAAGAGAAGGAGAATAGAGAAAGGGAACAAGAAAGAAAACCGAGAGAAGAGAAGGAGAAGGAGAATTATTTTGTGTAATAGAGAATTGAATTACATAAAATAATAGAGAAGAGAAATCCCTAGTGGGTCGTGGTTCTTATTCCCACGTTAAAATCATTGTGTTTCTTTAAGTTTTCTTTTATTTTGTTTTGAGTATTTTCTTTATTCAAAATTCCGCAAGAAAAGGGCGAAAATACTCCAACGGGAACAAGTAACAATTCACCCCCCCTCTTGTTACAGTTCATTGTCTCTAGGTGTTTCTACATGATTGATGCCAAAAGGGGGAAGAGTAGCAAACAAACTTAATTGAATGCTTGTGAATGCTATGCTTGTGAATGCTCACGTTTTTGCTTAATCTTGAAAATTGATTCTCTGTTTTATGTTCTAACCTAAGACTTTAGTTAAGACTTTAGTTTGTTCTAAAATTTTTTTTAAGATGTTTAGAATGTTCTTAGTTTAATGTTCTTAGTTTACTTCATAATACTTAGTTTGTTGACTTACTATTTGATATACTTAAGCTTCATATGGATAAAATTATTTGTCTTATGAAATGATCATCATGGGATTACTTATGTTTGGTTTATATGGATAATTTGATTAATTGTTGTTTAATATGATTTATTGAATATCACTTTGTTTATCTTTGATTCTCAAAACTCATGATATTTTGAATTACTTAGATTGTTGTGTCTCTTATTTTATGTTTTTATGTTTCTTAGTTAATTTTCTTAATTTATAAGTATTATTATAGTTATATTTATTTTTATGTTTTGTCTTGTTTTAATTTAAAAACTTAAGTCATGTTTAACCACATGATTTTCGAAAAAAAAAGCTTTAAAATTTTATTTATTAGAGTAATATGGTTACATGAGAGTTTAGTAAATTATTTGTAACGATTTAATTTACTAGATATGGTTGAATGTGTGTTAATCTCAAGCATGTTCACTTTATTTGTTTTACTCTATTTTATTAAGTTTGTTTATAAAGTTTGTCATCATCAAAAAGGGGGAATTTGTTGGCCCAATTGGTTTTGATGATAACATAAACTTTAATAAACAAACATATTATGTCTTTGAGATTGTTTTGATAGGTCAAATATCCGATCTTTATAAGGGTCGTTGATGGACCATTAAACGTTGAAAAGGGATTACTAAGTAACTGTTCCAAGATCAAGTCAAAGTTCGAAGATTGGTCAATCGGAGACAGTGCAGTGTTCCCAGATCAGCGGTCAGAGAAGAAGTCAGCAAAAATAATTAAGAAAATAATTTTTAGTTTTTATTTTTCTTTTGTTAGATTTGTTGTACGGGTGATATAAACTAGGTTGCACAAGGTAGTTTTCTTAAAATTATTTCTAAATCTAGATCTTAAATTAAAAATAACTAACTTTTTAATTTAGATCTTAAAATTAGTTTTCTTAAAATTGTCTTAGCTATTTTTAGCTAAAAGACAAGAAAAACTTGGAGTAACCACCAAGTTTTCCTCGCCACTCACTCACGTAAACTAGCCCACAATTCCCACAATTAGTTCATGGGATTATGGCTAAAACTAGATCTAAAATGTATTTAAACAATTTTTTCACAACCGGCACAAATTTGGTGATCAATTGAGAGAAAAATATTTTTCCGAAAATATTTGTGCCCAAAATATTTCGTGAGTTTTCTAAATCAAAGAAGAGGAAATCTTGATCGGTTTTAATTGCTAATTAATTTCAAGATTAGATCCTTGTGCCATTCTTGTTTTGATTCATCCATTTTAGATAAATCTTGTAAGGGTTTATTTGAGTGAATTTGTAATTAGACTTGGGTAAGTCTAAAGGGGAATAGAGAATAGAGAAGAGAAGAGAGAAGGAGAAAAGAGAAAGGAAACGGTAAGGTGATACCGAGAGAAGAGAAAGAGAAAAGAGAAGAGAAAGAGAAGAAGTTATTTTATGTAACAGAGAATTGATTTATATAAAACTAGGATAGAATCCCGTGCAATGCACGGATTTTTTAATACATTGATATTTTAGTGGAATTTTATACGAACGAAAATATTAAATAAACATGTGTGATAAATTATTTACATACATACATTGTAATTAAAAAATGAATTAAATATAAAATAACACAAAATGGTATAAGTTGATCAAAAGATGCTTTTATATTGTTGTTCATGCCATTGTAGTAAAAACCGATTTTTATTTCTGTAAATAATAAAATTCTTAACTTTGTAAAGCATGCAAATTTATTCTTGCCATATATTCTCCCGTCATAAATACCGACTAATAAAATATTTAGTCATAGATATGATAATATGCGGCATTTAAAAATTATCAAAATTGTAATGTATGCAATTTTATTCTTGCCATATATACTCCTGCCATAAATACTGGCAAATAAAATTTTTATTTTTGCCATATAATAATCTGCGGTATTATAATAATCTGTTGTATTTAAAAATTGTCAAATGTGTAATGTATTCAATTTTATTATTGCCATATATGTTCATGCCATAAATAATGGCCAATAAAATAATTACTATAATAATCATAAAAATCCCTGGTCATAAATAATCAGGTCGTTTCAAAATTGTAGAAATTTTGTCTCAATTGTCAAAATCCCTAGTCATAAATAAAATAATCACTATACTATTATTGCCATAAATAAAATAATTACTGGTCAAAATTCTTGATCTCATTGTTATTATTGCCATATAGTAAAATAATTACTATACTATACATTAAAAATATCCCTGGTCATTTAGTAAATAATACAATAATGATAATAATAATTGTTTAATAATGTACATATTATTTATTTATTTATATTGTTATTTAATTTATTAAAAATTAATATTAATTGTTTATTTAATAAATAATTATATTGAAAAGTATTAAAATTAAAAATAAAAAAATTAGGTCCAAGGGTATTTTTATCATTTTAATTAAATAATTTAAAATAAGGGTGACAATAAAACGAAAAGGATGGTGCAACATAAGAATTGGGTTAAATAATATCTAAAGTTTTGTGCGAAAACAATTATGAAAAATACAAGTAAAAAATTGAAAAGGACATAATTTTAAAAGTCATTATCAAATTGTCAATTTTACTATTTTTAAAATAAGGCTAAAATTATTTCAAGCTCAAATTTAATATACTATTATTTATCTATTAAATTTCTTTTATTTGCTACACAATAATATTAAGCTGACATCAAATTTCATAATAAAACAACGGTTAAGTTAACAAACGTTAAATCAAATAAATGATGGATCAAAATAGTGAAGAGCAAACGCATTTCTGATGTTGGTAGTGTAAATTTAGGCTTGGAAGCACTAAACCCAAGTATTCTCGGGCTTAGCTTTTTGTAGAACCTGTTTTCTTGACACTTTGACTGTTTATCCCCATACTAGGGATGGCAATGGGTCGGACTCGGCTCGGATTATACATACTCCGACTTTGCTCCGGATAATAGTCGGACTTTTGTTTTCAGTCCACCTCCACTCGGAGTCGGATTATGCATACTCCATGTTTGCCCCGACTCGGATTCTCGGATCTCCAACGGAGTCGGATGCAGTTTCGGATTATTATCAAACAATATCGTTATGATAGTGTACCAATGATTTTAAAGCATACAAAAGTAACAAAATACATTTTTCAAATACAATCTAACAAAAAAATATGTACTTCAATTTGAATTCAATTTTAACCAGAGAAATAATCCTACTACTACTACAATTTAACAAAATTTTCTCGTATTTTGATTTGACGTATTTTATTTGTCTTGATTTCATTTGTCGTATCTTGATTCATTAATCAAAATAAAGATACCAAGTAGTTTTTCAAAATCGAAAATTACAACTAGTATAAGAGAGAGCTTGAATCAGTCACGTCTAGAGTTTTAAAGAAAACAAAATATAAGTTTAAAAGTCAAATTCAAAGTCAAATGTCCTACAGGGTCGGAGTCGGGTCGGAGTCTCGGATTTTTAATCAGGTCCACCTCCGACCCGTCTCTAACTCGGACTCGGATCATAAAGTCGGAGTCGGAGTCGGAGTCGGATGACTATTTCCTCGGACTCGAATCGGATTATTTTCCTCGGATCGAGTCGGACTAGGGTCGGATTCGGACTGAATTGCCATCCCTACCCCATACCCAACAACACCTCGGAAATTTACATTCGTTTTCACTTCTCCTTCCTCTTTCCTCTTCTGTCAAAACAAACACACTCATAAATTATATCCACTACAATTAATGGAAGCTTCCATTTTTTCTCTTAGAAACGTCTCATATTGATATTCTTTTTCTTAGTTTCATCATCCATATTCCCATCTTTTTTTAAAAACTTTTTTTAGAACAAAAATTTTCATTTATTATAATATAAAATGGGTGAAAAGGGGGGATTTAAGGGAGATAATTGTGACCGGGGGATTTTCAGGCACAAGTATGAATGTTGCTAATAGCATGAAGATGTAAACCTTAAGTGCACAACCAAAAGCCCCAAAAAAAGTTGCTTGAGAGAAAAACTTAATATGAAGAATATATATCGAAGCATATTCAATAGATTATGACCATGTCACTTTTTTACGGCAAATAAGCACACACAGGACAAATTTAATTTATGTAGTCAAAAACCAAAGAAACATTTTTTACTTGCATGCATATAGACATAAAATCACATAACAGTAAGGTGAGTAAACTCTCATCCCCAAATATAAGAACTTATTCCGATTAACAACACAAAGTTCAGTTCCTATAAGTTCTAACTTTACTGTGGAGGTAATGAAAGTAAAGTACCAATCATAAAAATTTGAAATTTGACATAAAACGTACCAATGCATTTGTTGTGTTTTTATCCACATGATGTTTCTTGGATTTCACTGAAGTGCTATGGCCTTCAGAATCTCTAGGCTTTCTAAGAGTTTCTTTATGTTTTTTCTCATGCAACCTTTGGCTGCCTGTGGCATCAACAGCACAATTGCTTCGAGAACTGGACTTTTCTTCCCTAGATCTCTTTCCCTCATTAACAAATTGATTTCCTCGTGCATTAAAATCCTCAGCTCCTCTATGCTGCACACCCAGCTCCTCCTCAACTCGATCTCTCCTCTTAAAATGTTCAAGATGCCTCCCTGCGTCTTTGTCATGGCCCTTGAAGTCCTCTCCACGAGAATGTCCATGGCTGTCCCATATATTTCCTTCTATATTTCTACTACTCCTTATAGGAGGTCGTCCACCTTCTCTCTCCCTTCTGGGAAAAATTTCCTCATGGGATTGTTTAGCTCGATACCATTCATCTCTTCCTCTTTGCTTTTCACCCTTCTCCCTCTGCACCCAAACTTCATCCTTCAGCCTACCAGATTGAAGGTCGTCCAGCTTCTCTCTTACCCTTGGCTGATCCTCTCGCTTAAGCTGACTTAGCGCATCCCTTTCACGCTTTCTACGAGAACTGTTGCTATCTCTGTGAGAAAGCATGATATCTTCTTTCTCAACATGAACCCTTCTTAAATTCTCGTCATCATTCCTTCTTTTACCATAATGATCGTCTAAGATCTCATGCCGATTCTTTGAAACATCGTCCTTTTCCCTATACCGCAACCCTGCATCCTTGTCATGAAAACCTCTCCAAATGCCATCATCCAAAACTTTTCTTGGATGAAGATATTCATCTTTATCGCTTCGATCAACTTCCCTGACCTTACCTCTACGCCTGGATAACATTTCATCACCACGTTCCTTCCTAGAAGCTTCAGCCCAAATCCTCCGTCCATGTGGATCATCATCTCGTCGTTGCCAGCTGCCTTCAGAGTATTCCCTCTCTTTTCTCCGATCACTACTCTCTGACTTTGCATGAAAAAGATTGGCCGAATGAGGATCCCAGTCTCTATGAGAATAATAATCCTCCCTTCCTTTGGCTAACATGTAATTTCTTTCCATCTCGATTCTTCCATCACGGTCTTTTCTCCGCAAATCATGGTCAGCTTCACCATGATTCTTCTTAAAATCACTCAGGTGATTGGATCGACCATTTTGCACAGCTTCCACCTCAATTCCTTCACGCAACTTTTGATTATCTCTGCTGCTCCCGGTCGCCTTACTGTTGTCACTATTTCTGGAGGCCATGAACTCAGCCCGTTCTTCAACATCATTATTTGCTGGTGGTTCAGCTTGAGAAATTAGTTTTTGCTTTGGGGATTGAATGCTATGCTTGTGCTTGGAGGTATTACTAGGAACAACCATATCAACGTCATCCATACTTTTACCAGACTCTACATTAGCTGGAACATTTTCAGAAGCGACAGAAATCCCGTCCAAACTTCCTTCTCGAGCATCTTCCATAGGAGAGGCAGACGACAATTCAGGACTATGCTCAACTTCCAAACTTCTGATAGAATCTTCCCTTCGATAGTCAAGTGATCGTCTATCTAATGCACTGTCACCTGAAGACATATGAGGAGAACTCCGAAGTTCTTTTTCCTTCATCCATCTAAAGGAGAAAAAAACACCAATCACAAATATACAAAGGTGATTCACACATCTGTTACTATTAACCGGTAATTTTAGTATGACTTGATACACACTTAATTTTCATTTACAAGTAAAAAACACCAATTACAAATATACAAAGGTGATTCACACATCTGTTACTATCAACTGGTAATTTTAGTATGACTATTAATTTTTATTTACAAGTAAAAACCAGAAATGCAACATGTTCTCAAACCTTCAACCCAGTTTGAAGCATATGACAAGGAAAGAAACAAATAAAATCTTTTTATTCACAAAACAGAACGAGACTAATGACGATATACATCCTTAAATCAAAATGGTTTCCAAATGGTCAATACAAAGCAAAGTAAATCAAAGGTCTACATCCAACAGTATAAGCAAAAGCTAGTTCATTTAAATCATCCCCCACCCTCCTCCCCACCCACCCTCCCCCCTCCCCCCCCCCCCCCCCCCCAAAGCACCACCATTTTTCAAGAAAGCATCCTGATAGTAAGTAAGGAAGTGTATGACTTAAGTTGTAAATCCACAAAACATCGAAAAGTGGATTTAATACAGTGCTAATGGATGAATAATTAGTACATGCAAGTGCTGCTAGCAAAAAATACTTGAGGAAGTAAATATAAGACATGAAAGGTTGAATAACCGTAGTAACAGCAACAAATAAGATATCATTAAGAACTAATAAAATCTGAAAAGTACCTCTCCTCATTTGGTGAACCAATATTTTCAGAAGCAGCATCACCTTTTGAACCAGGAAGGTGATCACTTGGGGATCTTTCAAGTGCAAATCTGTCCCTTTTCTCATTCATATCAGCACAAGAAATTATACTTGATGACTTTCTCCAAGAACCATCAATATATTCATTCCCACACTGAGGATCATCCTCATCAACTACATCCACCTGATCATCATCTCTTGAAGAATTGTTACATGGATTCTCTTTAGTATCATTACCATCATCACACGAATCCTGCAAGTAGATCTGTATGCCCAAGCACCAATTAACCCATAATAACACATTTACAAAAATACAAGGTAGAAGGAACAGGAAAGATTATGACCTCAATAACTGCATCTGAATCACGAATGCGTGGTGGCCGAGTATCAACAGAGGGCAGTCGCTCTCCACTGCCGATTTCTACTTGTATGGCTCTGCCAGTCGGCTGAAACGGAAATTGAGGAACCACTAAGCACATCTATAAAAATAAATGGAACCGAAACAGAAAAATTGGATAGCATAGTACCAATGTTGGCAGCACACGAGTAAATCCTTTAGCCAGGTCACCTAATTCAACACCAGTTTTTGCAGTTTCCACATTTTCAGTTGTAGAGTCATAATTTCCAGCTGCTGCGGCAAGTTCCGGAGGCATATCAGGGTCATAATCCTGATATATATAAAAGAGATAATATGAGCTTGAAACATACTTCAACTACAAGTAAATCCAAGGATCAAGTGGAAATCCGCCACAAAACTGACCTTAAACATCAATTAAAAAATGATTTCAAACTCTTATATTAAGCTTAACTGATATACCAAATAATTGAAAACAGAAAAAGAATAACATACGCAGAGAACTAGCCCAAGCCAAAGTTGATGAAAATGAAATTAATACCTTGAAAGCCCACAAAAGTTGGTAGCAAAAAAACCTTTTAACACCCAGAATTAACATAGCAAGCCCAAACCGACCAACTTGTTTTACATGTCTTAATTACCTGTTCTGCACGGCCACTCTCATAAACCCGAATTTTGCTTTGCATTGTAGACTCCAAACGCAGTAATTCCTGGAGAAACAAAGCCCCAAATTAGCAGTCAACCCTCCTTCAAACACCTTAGTATAAATTCAGTAGAACTTCCAAGTGTTTCTGTATTACTTCCAAGTTTGTAGTCAAATTATCCAAAAACCCAAAACAAATAAAAAGAGAAAGACAAAAATTGAGATCATAAGTAAATTCTACGCACCAACTGCTTGCAATATTCCTTCCAGATCTCCTCATTCATGCCAAAATTTTCAAGTATAGTTAAGTGTTGATGTACCAAGTGTCTCAGTTGGTAAGGCTTTTGGCATATGACAGCGTAGACTCAGGTTCGAATCCACCTATCAGCAAAATATTTTGATTTTTTTTTCTAAATTACGAAACCCATCAGCCCAATTTCTGATTTCATTTCCCCAATTTCCAAAACCCTCACTTTCAAAAACCCATCAGACCAACGGCTCCTCCTGCACTTGCTCCTCCTTCACCGCTCACGAGTCACGGCTGTCGCCTGTCGGCTTCACCACCGGTGCTCTGGTAAGTCGTCACTGATCTCACTGTCACTGTCTCTGTCTCACAGACCACGGCTCACTGTTTTTTTGTTTTTTTTTTTGATTTTCTTATTGAGTATTTGAAATAATCAAATAATTTGATCTTATTTTTTGGTTTGTGTTGAATGTCGATTGTTATATGTTAATTTGTTAAACATTGTGATTTGTTTCTTGACATTCTTTGAATCTTTGTTCAATTCATGAATCAATTTATTAGGTATTAGGTTAATCAATTTAGGGTTATTTTTCATAAGATTGTTTCTTGACAATTGACATTCTTTCATTCTTTGTTCATTTGGTTTGTGTTAATTTGTTAATTTGTTCAATCATATTTTATTTTTGGTTTGTGTTAATTTGTTAAACAAATGATTGTGTTTTACAGAGTTAGAAATGGATAGGTATTTCAAAAGAGTGGTTTAGTTTATGCTTCCTTCCCAAATCTATATTTGTTTAATTGTTCAAAATTTTGTTTGATTGTTTGGTCTTATGTTAAAGAATTTTTGTTGTCTTTACAATTGCCCAACAACCTTAGTTGATTAATTTTGGGGTTTATTGGCTAGTACAATTTCAAACTAAGTACTTCGTATATATTTGTTAATTCTCTTTCAGTTTTCCCCTATTTCACTGCATCTAAAGTCTCTTTCTCGATTTCCATAACCCTAAAAAACCCAACTTTTTCATTCTCTTGAATCTTGACCTTCTCCCTCTTGGCTTATCAAATTCTCGTCGGTATGTTTCTAATTCTTCTAATAATTATATACCTATTGTTGTTGAATTTCATTCTAAATTCCATTTTTATGATTATTATCCAAATTTTTTTTCTTAAATCTTCTGCTTTAGCTTTTAATTTGCTGTTAATTTGGAAAATTTGTTTATCCAACTTGATTCAGGCGATGTCAGACAGCGAAAGATCATACGATGAAGTTTGGGACAGCATGTGGGAAAACGAAGCTTCAGATGATGAAGCTGGGAAGACGTTGTCGGACAACGGAAGTCCAGGCGATGAACCATTGTCGAAGAAACCAAAACTTGCTGTAATCTTTTTCTATCTACTTCTTCTTCAATTATTCTCCATTTTTGTTGTTATGATTACATACTTTTGGTTAGTAAGATAGTTGGAAATATCAAATTGGATAAAATTGGTTCAAACACAAAATCACACAGTATTAAAGGGAAAAGCTTGTATACCAATTTTCATTATAAGCCTTGCAAGAATCCATGTAGTTGAACATAAGGACGGTTTAATTACTATGTAACATTAAGAATAAATTGCATTTTTTTAACCAATATTTTTGATGCTGTCAAAATATCCAATATTTAGAGAGTTTTTACACTAGTAAATAGATGATTGCGTACCAACAAGGGTTATGGTAAGCAACTTGATGCCGCTTAAGGAAGGTCTTGAACCTCACCATAAGCCAGGTGTGCGACATAAGTCATAACTAAGCTTCCTGGTGGGCTTCCTGAATAAATAAGATTGTGTGCTTCCTAAATAAATAAGATTATATACTTTTGGTTAGTAAGATTCTGTCCTGATGAAAACCTTTTATGTGAATCTATTTATGAACTAACTCAATCCTTATTGAATTGCAAATAACTAGAGCGACCTTAATGAAGTCACTATTGATGAGCATTTGGAAGCAATTGAGGAAGCTGCATTAAAAGAGATAATCTTGGATACTTGCGAAAATTTTCTGGTTGGTTGCAAGGAATTACCTGGTCAATTTTATGATAGTGTGATTGAAGGACTTACCACTCTTGCTTACCTGTTGTATGACAAGGTACTCTAGTTCCTATGATTTTCTCCTGTCCTCTCTCTGCTTTATATTTTTTAAAAGTTGAGATGTTTCAAACCAGAATGATGACATGCGTCTGATCATTGTTCCTTTCTACTGTATACTTATTATATTGTTTATACATCTATACTTGATAGGAGGATTTATACCGGATTGGATGTTCTCGCATAGTTATTGATCAACAAAACAAGTTTTGGGAAGAAGTTGCACCTATAGCAGAGAAGGTGTGTGTGTGTGTTATGTATCGTGTATTTTGTCTTTTCCCTTTTGGTCAAAAACTGGTATTAGCAATTAGCAAGTTTATATATTTTTTTTATTGGTGAATGATGAGGAAAAAGTTGTACTCTTTTTTCCTCATTTTTTTTGTTTTTTTTTTTTTGTATAGGATTATTTACATGTCGAATAGGCATGTGGTATTCAGACGTTGATTTTTTTTAAATGCAATGCCATTACTAAGAGTGATATTTTTGATTTGTTACTTTATCGTCTAAAAATCGTCTAAACACCTTTTGAGGTGCGTAGATGGATTGTTTGAAACCACATGCCTAATTCAGTAATTGGAGCTTAAAAGCTCAAAATTCAATAAATTTTATAGTAGAAATAAGTTATGTTATCGTATCACTTGTAGAAGATTAAAGGAAACTATAGGAAAGGAAGCTATAGGAAAGCAGTGCCACTGTATCTCCGTTGCAAGTTTATTCAATCAATTAGTATCTTTACGTTTTTCACGAATGAATAAATTTATGATTTTTACAAGTGAATATACCATAAAAAAGTTTTAGTCAATCAGTGCCATATGTATCATGGAGTATAAGTGATTTAGTGCCTTTTACCATAATTTATGTTTTATTTTATTTTATTTATTTATTTATTTATTTATTTTGCAGAAAGAATCAGTTTTTGAGTTTTGCAAGTGGATTTTCTATAACAAGGTTGACCGGGAAATATACTCTTTGTTGACCGAACATGATCTTGCCGTAATGGTTTTGGTAAAGCTTTGAAATATTAATGTCGTTTACCATTTCCATGTGATGATTCCATCCCTTCTGATGTTTGTTTCAATGTGCAGCGTTATAACGGTTTCTCATATGAGAGGCCTTATACGGTATGTGCATATACCTGTTAAGATTTTGCGCATCTTGGTGCATAGATGATTGTATGAATAAATTGGTTAATTGCTTTAGTAAGATATGACCATGGTATTAAAACTTGGCCGAGTCAACTCGGAACGGGCGAGTTAATACGGATTTTCAGTTCACCGTTCCGAGATCTCGCGATTCGTAACGTGTAAGAAAACGGCGCATCAAGACGCAAATCGACCGATTTTACCGTTTTAAAACGGTGTATCTCGCTTAATACGGGCGAATTTCATCTCCATGAAGCGAGATTGAAGTAGCCCACCATTGAAGAAGGTACAGATGACCTTGAAGCAGATGAATGGTCGAGGACGATGAAGTTTGCGTGCTTGTTTGAAATTTGATAGAATATGCAACTTAAAAATTGAATAAAATATATATATATTTTTGGTGTATATTCATTAATTCATATACGGATAATAAGAAGGTACAGCTGTCATCTATTAGGGTCATTAGCTGTCATCTACTATTTTTTTTTACCTTTTTTGGTTTTGAGAGATACTATTTTCTTTTACTTTTACTTTAGGCTTTAGTATTAATTTCAATTGTCATGCAAAACTTTACTAAATTATGCTTTAAAATGTTTTTGAAACTATGGAGTGTTTCTTTATGTCTTAATTTTTCTTATAAGTATATATATTATTTATGATTATATTTTTTTAAAAACTTAATAAATTCTTAGTAGTAGTATATTCATTAATTCATATAGGGAATAAGATAAGTCGATATTATTGAAATTTTATTAATTACAATATTTTTTTAATACTAAAATATAAGGTTCAATTGCATTAATTAGTATAATCAGTATTTTAATACTTTTATTTATAATGATATATACTTTTATTAAATATCAATAATCATCTCTTATAAAACTATACTGCGATCTGTCCGCGATAAACAAATTTTATCCGTTCCCACGACCGCGACCGCAATCGCAATCGCGTTTTTGCACTATGAATATGACTTTATGCTAGACAATAAGCTGAATGTTTTCTTTGAATTTGAGAAGATTTTAGTGTACCTATTTTCCATAGGAACCTTAGCCTGTGTGGCTGTATATTGACTTCTTTTTTTTGTTGTTGCCCCAGTATTATCGCGTCAAGAAAAATATGAAGGTAGCATGGTTTTCTTGCTTTTCTGCTAACTACGGACTACTAGACTTTTTTGTTATGTTCATAATTTGCTGAGCTTGTTTGTAATGACAGAGTACTATTGATGATGACATTCTGAAAGCAATCAGAAAAGTAAAGCTTTGTCCAAGATTATCGGTATAATTCTAAATACTAAAATTGTGTTTGCTTATAGATGATCATTTTTTGTATTGAAGAATATACATCGACATATGAACACTTTTGATTGATTTGAAAATATTGCATTATTTTATGTTAAAAGTCTAAAAAAACAATAATTTGGCTTAGTATTAGTTCTATTCATCATACTATGTTTAAATTATTAAGGTGAACCTAGATGTTAATTTTTTAATGCCTTTTTCCTTGTTTTGTTGCATTAATTTTTAGATTTATTTGGATTATGAATACTTATATTATGTTTAAAATGCGGAAATAAGATTGTTTGGGTTTTGAATACTTTTTGTATTGAATACTAATGAGCATAAGAGCCTTAATTTATACAGAGGGACAAATCAACTAATTATGGAAACAAAATAAAAGAGAATAATTACCTTAATACTATACACTAATTAAGGTAACTAAATATAATGTAAAATAAAACATATACTTTCCAACACTCCCCCTCAAGTTAGGTCGTCGGATCACCGATACCTAACTTGCACAAAGCCCCTTCACTTCACAAACTTCAGCTGTGACTGCCGTCGTGAGAATATCAGCTAGTTGATCTTTGGATCGTACAGGTGGAAGACTGATGACTTGCTTCTCAAGTTTCTCTTTAATAAAATGTATGTCTATCTCCACATGCTTTGTTCGATCATGTTGAACAGGGTTCTCTGAGATGTTAATGGCTGCTTCATTATCACAGAATAACTTATAAGCATCCTTTGGTGGGAAGTTCAATTCACACAAGAGTTTCTTGAGCCATAAAATCTCTGTTATTCCGTTGGCTATTCCCCTAAACTCTGCCTCGGCACTTGATAAAGCTACTACCTTTTGCTTCTTACTTCTCCAAGTGACTAGGTTACCTCCTACCATGGTAAAGTACCCAGAGGTAGACTTCCTACTATCCCGATCACCTGCCCAGTTTTCATCTGTGTAAGCTATGAGATCAAGGTTATTATTTTTCTTAAAGAAGACCCTTCTCCTACTAGTGCCCTTCAAATATCTGAGAATCCTCATTACTGCATCCATGTGTGGTACTTGTGGGAGATGCATGAATCTACTAGCTACCCCAATTGCATATGAAATATCGGGTCTAGTATGGGATAGGTAGATGAGTTTTCCCACCAATTTCTGATACTGTTCTTTATCGACTAATTCTCCATCATGTATTGTCTAGAGCCTATGGTTGGCTACGATTGGTGTTTCAGCTGGCTTACAATCAAGCATCACGGTTTCTGCTAGAAGATCAAGTATGTACTTCTTCTGATTGATGAAGATTCCTCGTCTTGACCTTAAAACTTCAGTCCCAAGGAAATTTTTCAGGTTTCCTAGGTCTTTCATTTCGAACTCCATAAATAACTTCTCTTTAGGTCACTTATCGCTTCTTCATTGTTCCCAGTGATGGCCATATCGTCAACATAGATTATCAAACATGTAATCTTTTCTCTCTCTTTCTTCAAGAATAAAGTGTGATCAGAGTTACTTTGCTCGTACCCAAATTTCTTCATTGCTGTAGTAAGCCTACCAAACCATGCTCGCGAGGATTGTTTCAATCCATACAATGCTTACTTGAGTCTACACCCCTCTCCTAATCCATACTCATCTGAGAACCCCGGTGGTGCTTTCATATAAACTTCAATTTCACCATGGAGGAAGGCATTTTTTACATCAAACTGGTATAACGACCAACCTTTATTTGCCGCTACTGGGAATAATACTCTGATTGTATCTATCTTGGCAACCGGGAAAAAAGTTTCTGAGTAGTCAACCCCGTATGTTTGAGTATACCCTTTAGCTACAAGTCGGGCTTTGTATCTCTCAATGGTTCCATCGACATGATATTTGATCGAGAACACCCACTTACAACCTACTGTTTTCTTCCCTTTGGGTACCATGCATTTCTCCCAAGTTTTGTTCTTTTTGGGGGCTGCTATCTCATCTTCCATGGCCCTTTTCCATTTCGGATTCTGGAATGCTTCTTTAGTGTTTCGAGGTATGGAACTTAAATAACATTTAAAGCAACAGCAGACTGAGATAGATTATCAACATTACCATGATTAATGGGATATCGAGATCGTTGTGCTTCAAACTCAGGGTCATATCTCTTTGGTGGAATACCCCTCGTACTCCTTGGGGGCAACTCATATCTACGAGGTGACTCAACACTAGGAACATCATTAGTAATATCAATCAAAGGCTCAGGAGTTACCTCTTGTTTGGATTGCTCCCCAGATGCTTCAGACAGAACTTGAGTAGTTTGAGGAGTAGGATGTACTATATCTTCAGTGGCAACATGTAATGAACCAGTACCGTGAGTAAAGAATAAAGGGAAGAATTTAGAGAAGAAGAGAAGAAAAGTACAGAGAAAGAAGAAGGAAGAGCAGAAAAGAGTACAGACATGAGAATTTAGAAGAGAAAGGGAGAAGAGAGTATGTATTTCATTCATGCCTCTACCAATTATTACATAGTAGTATTTATAGCTACACAAGTCATATCTTGCTGCTAGGAATTGGTTACAAAAGATACTCCTAGAATATGCATAACAAATTCGGTTACATCATGCCTATTCATTCCTCCTAGAATATTCTGCCACCTCATCATTCTTCTTGCGCCTTTGATAGACCAAAAGACCCTTCTTGGTATTTGCCTCGGGTATTACAATACCCGCCGCCAAGAGACGCACCTTGTCCTCAAGGTGGTGCGAAGGGAAAGCTGTTTTGAACTTCTCAAAGTCCTCCCAAGAGGCTGCAGCATCAGGAAGATCCTGCCACTGGACAAGGACTTCAAGAGTGGAGGGAGTGCTCGTACTGCGAGAATGTCAGCAAGTAGTGCTTCGAAAATCAGTTCATCAGAGAGAGGGGGAGGTGTGGTAAAAGCAGTGGCAACCCCATGAGCTGGTTTGAGTTGTGAGACATGAAAGACAGGATGAATGAGACTAGTAGGTGGAAGGTCCAATTTGTACGCGACCTTGCCCACACGTTGAAGCACAACGTAGGGACCATAGTAACGAGCGAGCTTTTCATTTTGTTTGCGAGCCAAGGACTTTTGACGGTAAGGCCGTAGCTTAAGGAAAAAAGGATCACCTTCATTGAAAGTCAAGTCACGACGCTCGGTGTTAGCATAATATTGCATCGTTTGTTAAGCCTTGACCAAATTAAATTGTATTTCATCAAGCATGGCATCTCGTTCTTGTAACATGTGCCCCAAGCTATCTAGGGTGGAAGACAAATGGCCAAAACGAACCAAGTGCGGAGGCGGACGCCCATAGAGAGCTTGAAAGGGAGTCATATTAATGGTAGAATGAGGCGAAGTGTTGTAACAAAATTCAGCCCATGCGACTCATTTTGATCATTGTTTTGGATGACCACTAATAAAGCAACGGAGGTATGTTTCCAAGGCCTTATTGACGATCTCGGATTGCCCATCGGTTTGAGGGTGGAATGCCGTGCTTCGAACCAATTTCGTACCTTGCAAACGAAACAATTCCTGCCAAAATGTACTCAAGAAAATAAGATCACGATCGGAAACAATTGACGAAGGATAGCCATGGAGGCACACTATTTCCCGAGCGAATAATTCAGTCACTGTGGCAGCCGTAAAGGGGTGTTTAAGAGTCAGGAAATGTGCATACTTAGTAAATCGATCAACCACTACTAAGACCGCATTAAAGCCATTGGACTTTGGAAGTCCTTCGATGAAATCCATCAAAATATGCTCCCAAACTAGAGTAGCAATGGGCAGGGGTTGCAAGAGACCCGCCAGTGTTTGGAACGATGCTTTCTGTTGTTGGCATGTCTTACACTGGCGCACGTATTGAGTCACTTGACGACGCATCCCTTCCCAAAACCATTCCATCGCTAGCCGCCGGTAGGTTTTGACATCCCTCCATGGCCTCCCAAGGGAGAGTCATGATACTCACGTAACAAAAGCGGAATAAAAGGAGAAGACTTAGCAAGCACATACCGATCTTTGTAAAAGATTTTACCATGGAGTAAGGTAAACCCGAAAGGACAGTCAGTGCCCTCTTCCAAAGCTGATTTGATGCGTGAAAGATAATTGTCCTTGCTAACCTCCATATCTGATTGAGTCCAATCAATGGTGATTGAACTAATGGCGGCACATGTGAGATCAGGAGCAGGCTGCCGAGAAAGAGCGTCTGCGACCTTGTTCGTGGACCGGGGTTGTAAGAGATGGTGAAGTCATAACCCATTAACTTCATGACCCATTTTTGACATTCAGCGCCAATCTCTCGTTGAGCCAAGATGAACTTCAAGCTGCGTTGGTCAGTCTTGACCAAAAATTTGAAACCCATGAGGTAGTTTTTCCACCGGAGGATAGCGAAAACGATAGTCATAAGCTCCCGTTCATAGATGGGTTTTTGATGCGCCCGGGGACCCAACAAGCGACTAAAGTAAGCCAAGGGATGAGAGTCTTGTTGTAGCACTTGCCCAATACCATGCCCGGATGCATCCGTTTCCATAATAAACATTTTATTGAAATTAGGCATACCCAATACAAGGACTTGGGTCAAAGCTGACTTGAGTGTTTCAAAGGCTACAGTAGCTTCCTCATTCCATGCGTATGAGTCCTTTTTCAGCTGCTCAGTAAGCTTCCTAGCCTTTTGAGCATACCCCGCCACGAAACGTCGGTAATGTCCGGTTAACCCCAAAAATCTTCTCAGCTCTTTGATATTGCGAGGAACAGGCCAATTAGTAATGGCTGAAATTTTCTCCGGGTCGACGGCTACTCCAGCAACTGAAATTACATGCCCCAGATATGCAACCTGTTGTACTCCAAAATAGCATTTGCTAACATTAATTACCAATGAATTATCAGTGAGTAATTGCATTACCGTTTCCACGTGATGGGCATCATCCTCCATGGTTCGGCTATATATTAAGATGTCATCAAAAAACACCAAAATAAACTTCCTCAAAAATGGCCGAAAGATGGCATTCATTAGAGATTGAAACGTCGCCGGGGCATTGCCATTACGAGGAATTCGTAATGTCCTTCATGAGTACGGAAAGCTGTTTTTGACACATCTTGGGCCTTCATGCGAATCTGGTGATGTTTCCGGCTAATATTTGGTTAAATCCTTCTTGCATTTTGAGTTGGGTTTCCAAAATCAGTGAGACAGATTTTTCCAAATCGGTATGCCTGGTTTCAAGCATCGCCTGGTTCATTGTCATGCGTTCCTCCAGATGAGCCATTTCTTGCTCCAAATGTCCTATGCGCTGTTGGTTAGTTGGGTTACCCATAATCAACGCTTAGAACAGTGTGCTCTGATACCAGATTGTAATGAACCAGTACCGTGAGTAAAGAATAGAGGGAAGAATTTAAAGAAGAAGAGAAGAAAAGTACAGAGAAAGAAGAAGGAAGAGCAGAAAAGAGTACAGACAGGAGAATTTAGAAGAGAAAGGGAGAAGAGAATATGTATTTCATTCATGCCTCTACCAATTATTACATAGTAGTATTTATACCTACACAAGTTATATCTTGCTGCTAGGAATTGGTTACAAAAGATACTCCTTCTAGAATATGCATAACAAATTCGGTTACATCATGCCTATTCATTCCTCCTAGAATATTCTGCCACCTCATCATTCTTGGTGTTTGCCTCGGGTATGACACAACAGCTGTGGGATTAGCTACTTGCTCTTTTGGGTCATGATCTATTATCGGGTCTGGATTGATAGCAATAGGTTATGTTAACCAACTTAAGTCGTCACCACTCACAATCTCCCCTTGAGGACTAAGCTGGGGGTAGTAGTATGAACTCTCAAAGAAGTTACAATCCATTGTGGTATAGAGTTTGTTGTGGATTGGATCAAAACATCGATAACCTTTTTGATGCACCCCATACCCAATAAAAACACTTAATAGCACGAGGTTCAAGTTTGTTCCGAGCCTGTTTGGGAAGCTGAACATATACAACACAACCAAATACCCGAGGAGGTAGGGAATGAGAAGATGGAATAGTAGTATGTGTTTGGAGTGTTTCCAAGGGAGTTTTGAATTGGAGAGCTTTTGTGGGAAGGCGATTAGTCAGGTAAGTGGCAGTGACAACTGCTTCTGGCCAAAAATGAGCTGGGACATGAGCTTCAAACATGAGTGCTCGGGTTATCTCAAGGAGTATGCGGTTTTTCCGCTCAGCAACTCCATTTCGCTGTGGAGTGTTTGGGCAAGTGGTCTGATGAATTAAGCCATGAGTTGAGATGAAGTGTTTCATGTCCAAGCTTATGTATTCCTCCCATTGTCTGACCAAAGAAGTTGAGGTTGGGCTTGGAATTGAGTTTTGAGCATGTTATAGAATTTCACAAAAACATTAAAGACCTCAGATTTATGTTTCAAGACGTACATAACTCATGTGAGTACAATCATCCACAAACAAAACAAAGTACGAAAGCTCATGTGTACTAGATGTTGGTGCGGGACCCCAAACATCAGAATGAATCAAAGCAAAGTGTGCTTATGACTCTTAGTTAGGACACATGCCTCACAATCCAAGGGTGCATTAACAATTATTAAAAGTTAAGAGATGGAAAAAGACGTTTCAAATACCCCAATGAAGGATGACCAAGACGTCTATGCCACATCCACATTTGATGATCAGGTGACCCATGAGCAAGCAAAGTGTAACCTTTTTGAGTCGCCTCATCCACATAGTACAAGCCTCCCCTTTCAGTACCACGTCCAATGATTTTCCTTGTCCAAGCATCCTGCACAGCACAATTAGTGGAAGACATAAGAACAGTGCAATTAAGCTCTTTAGTCAACTGACTAATAGACAACAATTTATGAGATAAATTGGGTATTAGAAGACAATTTTTTAAATGGAGATATGGGGTAATATCGACTGGCCCAGCTTGATTCACAGGGACCTATTCTCCACTTGCAGTTTGAATGTGGAAACGATTTATGGGACCGACAGATAAAAGATCTCGAGAGTCAAAGGTCATAGTATCATAACACAATAAATCCGAACTTTGTGCGGGTTTTTGAAAAACAGACTGATGTGCTAAGGAGGATGGGTTGCGGATCTCTTCATCAGTTGAGTCATGAGAGACGGGTTGGGAGTTGAGTCATGAGAGACGGGTTGGGCTTTATTTTGTGGTAGAGTTTGACTTGGGGTAACATGGGATGTGAATTTGGTGGTGGAATAGGGTTTGACCTAGTCAAGGGAAAATTGGTGGGGTAATGGTGTTTGACCAAGTGAAAGGAGATATTAGTGGGGTAATTGTGTGGGGAGGTCACGTGGGATGGTAAATTGATGGGGTAAGTGAGTTTGGCCAAATTAGTGGGATTGGACATGGATTTTTTATTAGAAAAAAGGAAAAAAAAATTTGTGGGTTTGACTGGGTCAAATGATGGGGTTTTTAATTTTTTAGTGGGTATAGTAAGAGGGTTATTTAGGGAAAAGAGAATTCCATTCCTTCCTTCTCTTTCTTCATCTACCATAGTTTTCCATGGATTATTAGTGGTGTGTTGACCGGGGGAGAATGACGTGTTGACCGGCAAGAGTGTATAAAATGTAGTCGATAATTTGATTGAAATTACAACTAATTCTAACTTTTAAATATCTTTTAGTTTTCCTCAATTAGTACATAAGATAATGAATGTTATGCATCTTTTCCTTATCTGCATCATTAAGAGCATCCACAGGTTGCTTCAGTCATCTCATCACTAGTTGTTGTACTTGGAATGCCATCAAAAGAAATGATATGTGTGTGATGACGTGGTCTTCTTTCCTGGAGCAGGTTGATCAATATACAGATTTACTGATAGAGATGTTTACGGATCTTGATATGAAATGTCAAGAGTCTTTGATCGCCAAAGCTGCGGAGAAATTCATATTGAAACCTTTATACAGCTTAGATGCTCATTCACTGTCTTTTATTGAGTCTTTTAGGCAAGACTCAAAGAGCTCTCCCCATGAAGAGTTTGACAGCCTTCTTAAATTTCACTTATTCAAAATAGTATATGGAGAAAAACTATGGTGTGTTTTTACAAATTCAAATATTTGCACTTTTTTAAGCGTTGAAAGTTTTCCAACCATTATCATCTTGTTTATGTTCCAGGTCAAAGTTAATGTGAGTGATGTGGTTTTTCCTTTCATTATTTATTTTTAATGTGAACATCTTGCCTCTACGCGGGAAATTTGGTCCCTTTATTCAAGTTGCTGAAGTTCGTCGTCAGGCTGAAGGGACTCGTTTTATCAACAGGGATCATTTCATGTGGGCCTTTCGCGAGAGAGGATATGGTACTTTTATCTGAAAATTGGCCTATTCAAATATTTTTTATTATTTTCTTCAAGCTCTATTTTGTTACTGGTGGTTATTTAAACACAAATTCTCTTGGGTTCATTTTGCCGCAGAGCTCCCTAGTATGTTTATGGATATTGCAGCCTCTAGAAATGCTGATGATAAAGCTGGATCAACCTCCTTATCACATATATGTGACTGCAACTGCGTTGTCAAAGGCTGGTATGTTTCCTATGCGTTGTAAATTTGAGCTGTTTATGGGTGTGGCCTTGAGGACATTTTCCTGTTTTGAAGTGGGCAATCATGTATCTAATCTTGGTTGTCTATATTGTTGGTTGTAAACATCAAAAGGCGCTAATCCTGTTGTACAATAGCTTTCCCTTTCTTGGGCTGCAGTTCAAGAGCCCCTTCAATTTGAACATCTTGCCTTTGCGGTGGTTTTCAGCAATTCTTTTGGCTTTTCTAATGAGGAGGAGGTAAATGTCTTAATTGATCGCTATGACCTGGTAATCTGCTTATGAAGTTATCATATATGTGTGCGTGTGCTTTATTTTTGAAGGGAATTTCCAGTGTTATTTGCAGCTCTTGTTACATGTCAGCTTTTAATATTTTCATTGTTATTTTAAGGTGGAACACATGAAAGCCCACTTCCAAGCTTTCAGGACTGGTATGATTGTGAACTAATTATGTGCTCTCCTATATCTCAATTTTTTCTCCTTGTAAATATGTACGAATATCAAATTGTAGAATATTTAATAAGATTGTCCTTATCTTATGCTATCATTTTCAGCTTTAAATGACCATGGTGCGAGTGTCCCAAAGGATTGGTCTGCGTTCAAAACCAAGTATTAGTTTTTGGAAGAGGATGCAGATGGCGAGAAGGCAAAAACAACTAGATGGTTCAAAGGTAGACTGACTTAAGGAAGGCTAGTTCGACAAGTTAGCCTTTTAAGCTCAAACATAATTGGATTGTGATGGAATTATGTATTTCAACTAATTTAAAAACGTTATAAATTTTAATTTGTGATTTATTGTGTTATACTAGTTGGAGTCATATGCCTGTCTCAAAAGATTAAGCCTTCGCTACACATTTATTGCCAACTTTTCAAATTTTAATATTTGATTTATTGCAAACTTTAAGTAACCACAATTAGATTTTAAACACTACACTTAATTACTAATCTACCATTAATTTATATACCACAAAAGTAAATCAAACATATATGAAAGTATACGGAAAAAATCTAACAACTAAACCTAGAAAAAAAAACCATAACCACTCAAATGGACCACTGATTTAGAGTAATTAATCGAAATAAAACACCACTCTAATTTAATAAATAAAATGGAAGATCTCAATCGAAAAAATATGAAAAGATGATATCATACAAAACTATATGAAAAGAAAACATTAACGGGGTTCAACAACCATTAACAGGGTGTGATGTTTTCTTAATTATTATGTGATACTTTTTGTATAAACATGTGTCACTTGAAAGTTTAATGTTTTCTAAATTAAAGTGTGATGCTTTCTTCATCAATATGTGTCACTTGAAAGTGTGATGTTTTCTAAATTATTCTGTGATACTTTCTGTACATATATATACTGTTATACTATAAAGTGGACGGTTAAAGAATCAAAAGTTAAAGACCGATAAAGTAAAGAAATGTATGATTCGTGTTTTGGTTTGGAATTTATATTAATTCAGCATATAAGCTAGTATTATACCCGTGCCATGCACGGGTTATCTACACTTGTGATTTCAGAGATATAAATAATAATTTGTAATTTATTTAGTAAAACACTTCTATCTTAAAAATCAATAATATTTTAGTAAGTAAAACATTCTATTAAAACAAATATAAGATTGCAAAATAAATTGTAGAATAACTTGACAACAAAAATAATTTACTACAACGATATCAATGCTAAAATCAAATGATCATTATTTGTTTAATAGACACATCAAGATGACAATATTGATCCTGCAAATAAAAATAAAATTAATATTAGTAAATGAACATTCTAATGATATATAATAGTTAAATTACACATGTTTTAAATGCAAGATACGTACCTTAAATATTAGAAAATACTTCCTTATATACGACATTTTCAGTCGTATTTTTTGGTTTGTTGTCTTTGTCACATACCAATATTTTGAGACCACGCCTACTTGTTACCCTTGAGACAGCCACATAAAGTTGACCATGACTAAACACAGGTTTAGGAAGATATATCCCTACATATGCCAAAGATTGCCCTTGACTTTTATTTATTGTCATAGCAAAACATAGTGAAATCGGAAATTGCCTTCGTTGTAGTTGTACCGGCAAGCGTGAGTCGTCAGAAGGTGTCAAGTAATGCGTGGAATAAGCACTTTATTTCCTTTGTATAGCTGTCAGTAATAATTGTAGCCTCTATGACATGATCACCCAAATGATTAACGACCAACTAGTTCCATTGCACAACCCCGCAGAAGGATCAATGTTCCTTAGCAACATCACTGGAGCACCTTTTTTCAAGCGAATCTCATGATTAGGAAGACCTGAACATTTTATTGTGTTAAGGAACTCTACTGAAAATGCATCATTATGAAGCTAGTATATCCATCTGATTTGCTTATGGAGTCTGAAACTCAAGTAAACCTTTTCGGCAGGGATCAAAGATAGCACATAACCGTTCACTTGCGTCACAATTTCATTAGTTAGAGCTAAACAGCCCTGTCTTGAAAAAAATTTTCAACAGCCATGTTTTCCAATAAATTTGGATATGTGCTTTCAAACTATAGCTACAATTGGATTTATGAAATCCATAATGAGGATATCTTCTGGAATTTCAATAGTGACTTCTCCATCATTTGGGGCACCAAGCTTTCCGTCACCAAGTTTCAGAATCCATTCCGCAAAATCACGCATTTCGGAAGCATGCTCACATCACATTGAAGCCGCATGTTTTTAGTCAAACGAAGTACTTTACATGAATGCCATATACTTGATGAATTTAAAGCAGCAAAAACAATATCCTGACGTGTTCCTTTTGGAATTACAGGCAATATCGTCGAAAGTCACCACCAAACACAACAACCTTTCCTCCAAATGGTGTTAGTTGATGGG
>JAAKBH010000940.1:0-67500 GCA_019776075.1 Amaranthus palmeri
TTGAGTGTTAATCAATGTCAGGTGGTCATCTGTTAATAATTGGTTCGATTTTGTCGAGTACAGATCAGATTCGATTTTAATTACTATCGGCTACATATTACTAATTACTGTCGATCGAGTCAATATCAAATTAAGTTGTTAGTCATTTTTTTAATGATAACAAGACTCCCTTTACTTAAAGCAAAATGGTTAAAATGCAAATCAATTAGTGATCATTATTACTTTGTTACTTTTATTTGTTTGATGGGAAATTAAAATTATAAAGTTCTATCAATTTTCATCTAATACGATTAAAAGTACTTAAATATATTCTAACCATTGATTATTCACTCTAAATACATGAAACCATGTATTTATTAAATTTAATTTATTAAAATATGTATCACTTTATTAGATTAAATAATAAGATGATTGAATGAGTCTATCGTACTTCTATGTTCAAAATCGGTTCAGGTTTAAAGCAATTCGATCTAAAATTTGTTCGGGTTAAGTCTCTTTTAGCCGGATCGAGTTCGGTTTCAAGCATAATTTGGGTCAGATTTGAGTCGGGACAGTCATTTTTAGGTTTGGGTAATCTCGATTAACGGTTATGTGTCGGCTACAAAAATAGGTTTCAGTTTAGGTTCAACTTTCCCATTTCGGTTGTCAACCGGTTCAGATACAATTTCGGTTTGATATTGTCGGTTTGATAAATCTAAAAAAGAAACACATTTTCGGCTGGGTTTACTTTCGGTTTATTTGTAGGGGTCGGCTTTCCGGATACCCGATTGCCCGGGTACCCGATAATAAACACCCCTACAAGTAAAAACAATAATAACCCCACTTATATTTTTTAAAATACCCCAACTACCACATTTACAATTATTATAATCACTTAAATACCTCAACTACCACCTTTACAATAATCATAATTATTTAATATACCCCAACTAGCATTTACTAAATATGCGTACCCCACACAAAGTGGACAATAATTTTGGGGTAGAGGAAGAGTTAATTTTCAAAAAATTTACAATAATGCTCTAGGTACTAGGCTTCTGATGGGAAGGTGAAAAAAAACTTCAAAATCACCACATTAAAATATAAACCTAGTCAAAATCGTGGGGAAGAAGACAACTGAAGCTACCTTTAACTAGGGGTGTTCATTACCGGGTACCCGAAAAGTCGGGTACTCGATTAACCGGGTACCTTTTTTAGCGTCCCGTGTCCCGGCCCATTTATTACGGGTACCCGGTTAGCGGGTATCCGGATAAGACGGGTCAGGACACTAGGTACCCAGTTATTCTTTTTAATTATTTTTGAAATTTAATTATAATTTTGAAGATCGAATTCCAGGCAAATTTTAGGCTATATTTAGGTAGAACTTTTCTAATTCGTATTGATCAAAACTTGAATTTTAGATTTTAAAATTAATATTCTAATTTTCAAAACTCAAAAGCAATATATAATGTCGATATCAAAAGCCCGAATAAACTATATAGTCCACCATAAAACACTAAATTACTAATAGTCCACCATAAAAGATTAAAGTCCCAAACAAACAAAGCAAACTTTTTAACAAAAGTCCAAAAAAAACAAAGTCCACAGTTCTTGATTACAAACGTCTTCAATAACATAAAATTAAATAACAATCTAAAGTCTTCATTTGCTCATTAATCTATCGCAATAGCAGTCGTTTCATCAATGATAATAGTTGGTTGCTCTAAAACTAAATCTTCCATTACTACAAAATAATATACATCACAAAAATGTAAGGATCGATATATATAAAAAAATATTATTGATAATTGTAATTAATAGAGAAAAAATTCTAACCTTTTTCAATACATTCCAATTCTAATAAACTTTCCTCTATGCAAATGGTCCTTGTGAAGTACGAATCCAATCTTGACAACAAATGAGAGCTTCTACCATTCGGGGATTCAAAGAAGTACGAAATTGATCAAGAACATGTCCTCCCATGCTAAAAGCGGACTCCGAAGCAACACTCGAAACTAGAGTAACTAGCACATCTCTAGTCATAGACATAAGAATTGGATAGGTTTTCCCTTGTCCAGACCTCCAACACAATATATTAAACTCATCATCATCATTATCCTCACACTCACTTCCTAAATACTTATCCAACTCAATTGTTACTTTCGAAGTGAATTTTCCAGTTTCATTCACATACTCCTTTCTCAATCTTGACCCCTTGCTCCTTTTCCCCTCAACATTAAGAGTTTCAATGCCAATATTATCATTAGTAATCCTAGAACATGAACCAGTCTTGTTGGTTGAGAAAATGCATAAAAATCAAACAACTTCACCAAAGTATCTCTAATTCGTTCACACATGCTAATTGAGTTGATATAATCATAAGAACGTTGAACAATACACTCAACATATTTCAACTTAAGTCTTGGATCAAGAACTAAAGCAATGAACATCAAAACATTGACATTATTAACATTTGTCCAATACTTGTCATATTCACCCTTCATTAATTGTGCCATTTGCTTAAGACCTTCATCTTGGTCACTAAGATGAGCATTAATGGCAAAACCAATGGCATAAATTTGTTCAACAACTGCATTAAATGTGACATATCTTGATTCAGACAAACTCAAAGTAGCATCGTAAAAAATCTCAAGAAAAGGCAAAAACATAGCAACCCTATCCCAATCAGCATCATCAGGTGCACCACCCTCCTTTTCAAGCTCTCTTACATAAGGAAAGAACTTTGTTTTCAAATTTTTAAAAGTCATTCCAAATGTCAATGCAGTTTTAAGCATGTTGTAAGTGGAATTCCACCTTGTTTCAATGTCTAAGCTAACAAGACCCTTACAACTTAAATTTTCTTCTAAAATACATGCCTTAAACTTTTGTAGCCTTGCAGGGAAAGACCTCACCCATTTCACATCAGCTCTGACTTTCACAATAGCCGTATCAACTTCTCTCAAATCATCTTTCACAACTAGATTCAAAATATGTGCAGCACATCTCATATGTAAAAGCTCAGCATTCAACACACAATCATCCCAAACATTGATTACCTCTTTTAAGTATTTTAATTGCTAAATCATTAAAACTAGCATTATCGACAGTTAACGTAAGTACTCTTTTAAGACCCCATTTAAGAAGACACTTTTCAACAGCTCTACCAATAAGTTCCCTAGAATGACCAGCAACAGGGCAAAAATTAATAATTTTTTATGCAAATTCCAATTGTCATCAATAAAATGAGCAGTTAGACACATATACGATAAATTTTGACCAGAAGTCCATGTATATGTGGTAAAATAAACCCTAGAAGTCAAATTCTTAAAGAAATTTTGACCAGAAGTCCATGTATCTGTGGTAAGACACTTTACTTGTGTGAACATATGGTATTTAGATAAAAAAAATCTTTGCCAAAAAAAAAGTGGACAATTGGGGTGAATTGACCCAAAAGAAAAGTGGACAATAATTTTGAGGTGGAGGGAGTATAATTTTAATTGCCAAAGAATTTTTTTTTTGTACCAAGTTAAATAAACTAATTCCTTAATATATGAGTATTATATCACAATTAAATATATTTTTGAATCTAAATAAATGATATTTTAACCATATGAAGTATTTTTGAATTAGAAATATTATATTTTTGAATATGATATTATATGAGTATTATATCCCATATTTCAAACTTTAACTAGAAATCTAATTACTTTTTATTATATTCTAAATAAAAAGTAATTAGATTTCTAATTATAGTTTGAAATATGGGATATAATACTCTATGTTCACTTAAGTTTTCTTGAAATATGATATTTTTTTAATATAAAAAGTACTTAGATTTCTAATTAAATTTTCTTACAATATATATTTACATTTTTATGTTGAAGTATTTGTAAATTAATCATTAATCAAAATAACAAGACTGTAAAATTTTACCAAATTTAAAGCAACTTATTTCTTAATATATGAATAGTATATCACAGTTAGATATATTCCTTAAAATTTTCTTGATATATTAAATTTTGATTTTAAAAACTACATAAGATATGAAATTAATGTTTTTTATAATATATATTTACATTTTTACGTTGAAGTATACTTGGCTTCTAGCATGGATCAATCTTGTAGCATTAAGTTTTATTGTTAAGCGCATGACTACTGAACTAAATAGTTGAAGAAAAAATTATTGAAACTTTATTTATATAAGGGCTCTTTTTTATTTTTCGCCTAGAGCTCAAAAATTATCAGAAATGACACTGTTATTATCCACATTATTAGTTAAAAATTAAAGAGAGAACAACCCATGAAATAACTGAATTAATCATCATTTGCCTCGACTTAGAGTTGCCTTAAATTAGCCAGTTCTCTTCTTTGCTTGTTTATAGTAGATGTATTACAGAAACCCGTGCAATGCACGGATTTTTTAATACGTTGATATTTTAGTGAAATTTTATACGAACGAAAATATTAAATGAAAGTGCGTGATAAATTGTTTACATACATACATTGTAATTAAAAAAAATAAATATAAAAAACACAAAATAGGTTGTCAATAAAAAGTTTATAAGTTTTGAAACACCTCTTTATATAATACTACATCCTTAGTACCATGACATATTTCACCATCCTTATCGCATATAAGAATTTTTAGTCATTTCCTGCTAGTCACTCTAGAAATGACAACATAAAATTGTCCATGACTAAAATAATTACTGGTCTAAATCCCTGATCATTAAAAATCCCTGGTAATAAATAATCCTGCCGTTTTAAAATTGTAGAATTTTTGTCTCAGTTGTCAAAATCACTGGTCATAAATAAATTTATCATTATACTATTATTTCCATAAATAAATTAATTACCGGTCAAAATCTCTGATCTCATTGTTATTATTGCCAAATAGTAAAATAATCACCATACAATACATTAAAAATCCCTGCCATGAATAATGCTGATGTATTTAAAAATCCATGGCCATAAATACTCAACCAAAAATACTGGCCAACAAAAAAATTACACTTGTCACTCTCATAGTAACTTGATTTTTTCATCACTATACATTGAAATTAATATAGTGTATGATGTATTACACTATTACTGCATTATATCATTCAATTGTCAGACTCTCCCTTAAACAAATTAAATTAATGCTAATTTACTTAAAAAAACACTTTATTTATTATAATAAAACGTGGTAATAAGTATAATACCGGTTGGGTCAGGCATGGCCAACAAAACCGACCAACTTAAAGCCCATTTTGTTTTTTCAAGACCCGGCCCGTTTACTATAGAGTTCGGTCCAACATGCATCCGTCAATTACACAGGCCTAGTTATATCAATTAAGCACCAAACATCTCTCAGGTGTGTTATGTGTATTGGATCATCATTGTTCACTAATTACTACTAGCAATATTACCATCACTTTAGGATCCATCTTAGTATTCCAATAAATGAGAAGATTTTTGTGCATCAAATCTGGTGGGACAATGAGTTGGTAAAGTTATTAAGCTTGTTTATACTTGTTGACATGAATATTTCTATTTTGATGACAATTTTATTTAAATTTATATGTTAAGAAGTGATGCATTATGGGACAATATCATAGCAATCTGTTTTATCACTTGAATAGCGTGCTACCTGAAAAGTATGCATGATGTTATGTTGCAACTGAAACTTTGTACTAAGGAACTATAAAATATCTTACAACTTGAATTTATGACCTTGTGTAGCCTTCTTTAATTAATGGTTTTTGGCCCATAAGTTTCATTCCTTGACCTTCCTTCCATAAGATATTCATTAGATGTGAATGTTGGGGACAAGGTTAAAATTGCATGAGACTTGCACTTTCTATTGCTTTATTGACCGTTTTAACCAAGTATTTGAATTTGCAATTTTATAAGATTAAATTTTTAAATTTTTGATATAAGAATCAACAATTTGGTTTTATAACTTTTCAACTTGAAAGATTAAAAAACATACATCAAAATCATTACGGAATCGGTTTACCAAATACTCCCTTCAATTCATAGAGAATTCGACATTTGAGTTTTGTACCAAAACCAAGGAGGGGTAGGAGACCACTTAAAAGTGAGTGAAAAACTTTCTTTTTTCATAAAGGATATTAATATTTATATGTTGTTTTGTTGTTGTAGTATGGGTAAAAGGGTAAAAAAATTATAAAATAAAAAAAAGACATTTTCATTGAATTGAGACAATAAAAAATGTCTCATTCTCTATGAATAGGAGGGAATATTTATGTTCGTTTCTTTCATTTGAAGATAAAAACGAAAGCTTGATATCTATATAAGCAAATATTAGTTTAAATGACATATTTCTCTTATTTGTACTTTATTCGGGAAAAAAGGAGCTGAGGGGAGGAAAAAAAGAGTAATCAATAATATGAAAAGGATCTTCCTTTTTGGTCGAAAAAAAATGAAAAAATTTAGGGTCGTAAAAGGAAGGAATAAAAAAGGAGGTAATGTTAGGAGTAATAGCAGGACCGTCTCGTTCATTTTTGGGCCCCAGAGCAAAAGAAAAAAATGGGCCCCTAAAAACTTAAGACATAATGCATAATATAATAATCTTTTGTTTTTTATTGTTAATATTTAATCTACTTTATAAAAAAAACACTAAAAACTCATATTATTTAGCAAAAAAATATAAGTTATATATAAATTTGATTTAAATTAATATCACTTATATACATAAAAATAAGTTTTTTGGGCCCTAAAAAACACGGGGCCCTGGGCGGTTGCCCGTTTTGCCCTTGCCAATCGACGGCCCTGAGTATTAGGTATTGACCCCAATTCAAAATTGTGTTAGCCTTACCATTTGTAATTAACCTCGTAAGCCATTAGGACCGTCTCAAATATTTAGGAGGCCCTATTTTAATTTTCGAATAGGACCCTTATTAAAAAAATTACTATTTAAATTATTTTATTTTGTATAACGTCTTTTTTTAGTACTTATAATTTTGACTTTCATGGCCAAACAAGCTGAACTTTGACTATAATTAGCTCTAGATTTATTAAAACATAAATTTAAATATTATATAAATATATATATTAATGAAAATTTTGTAAATAATTTTTTTATCAATTAGTCAAAGGGAAAAAAATAGAGATAATATTTTTCAAAAACATTAAAAACTAATTAGAAGGATATATAATCCCACACAAGAAGTGAGTGTACATACTAATTAAATATTAAATACAGGTATTAGAACTAAATACAACTAAATATGGGTATAATATTTCAAATTCATATATTTAAATAACAATTTTAAATTGATTCAAGTCTTAGCAAACGCCCAATAAATTATAATCTTAATTGATTCAACTGAGAGACCGTCTTTCTGAGAGACGTCTCTCAGGCCCATTAAAACTTATTGCCTACATTTATTCTACATTTTTTCTATTGAACCAACTCATTAGAGATGATCTCTCAAAAAGACGTCTCTCACAAGAATTTGTGAAAGCCCAAATCAAAGTCTCCTTCTACCGACTACTCCACCTTCCTATTAAAAAAATTTAAAACTTTAAAGCTTACTTCAATGGCTACCATCCCGCATACTTGGATGTTTTCTTGTATTTCATTTTATTAGTCTCACTCTTTATCTTCTTGCACTATATTCCTTTATGAAATTCTCTCACAATTATACTTACTAGAGGAAAAAAAATTTGAGGCCGTCAAAGCTATGGGGCCCAGTTCATAAGCACTGCTTGCACAGGTGCTTAGTCGACCCTAATTATGAACGCCAAACCACAAATAAGAATGACAAATAACATTAACTCATTTGATGACCACTTTGGCAATAATGAATAATTGACACCAGTAGGAAGTGATACCCATAAGGACAAAAGTGATCTATTGAAGTCTAGCAATATAAGACAAGTTCTAAGCATACCAGACTCTAATACGAGCAGTCATTTTGTCCACAAGAGCCTCACAATCGGCGGCAGAGATCTTCTTTCCTGTGAGAGGAATACCAAGGTATCTAAATGGAAGGGAACCTAGTGGAAGTTACACCTCCTTAGCAAAATGAGAACGAACCTCTAAAGGAATCCCATCAAGATAGATGGTTGATTTGGCCAAGTTAGGACAAAGACCAAAAGTTCGAGAAAATCCCTTTAGTATATGACAAAAAAACTTAATAGAAGTGAGATCACCCTTACAGAATAACATGAGATCATTAACAACGCAAAGGTGGTTTAGTTTAAGTTCCCTACATCTAGGGTAAGGTTTAAACTAGGGAGTTAAGCATCAAATATAGCAAACTACGGGATAAATATTCCATGCCAATCACAAACAGTAAAGAAGATAGGGGGTGACCTTGACGCAAGCCCCGCTTAGCCTTAAAAACCTCAGATGGGGAGCCATTGATCAATAAGGGATTTTGTGTGAAAGTAATACAAGCCATAACAATTTTAACAAATTGGGAGGGAAAATTAAGAGCTACCATCATGTCCCTAATAAACAGCCAATTAAGAGTGTCATATTCCTTCCTAATGTCGACTTTAATCAAACAACTAGGATAACAATCCTTACATGAATATGTTTAACCAAGTCTTGACACAACAAAATGTTGTGGGAAATAGACCGCCGTTTGACAAACGCGTCTTAATTCAAACCAATGATAGAACCAAGAACTTTTGAAAGCCGGGAGCAAATACGTTTAACCACACATTTATACAAGATATAACAACATGATATAGGCCTATTATCTCTAGGGGAAGAAGGGCAAAAAGTCTTAGGACTAAGAGTAATGGAAGTGATATTCCAAGACTTCAGCATCTTACTAGTGAGGAAGAAAAATTGGACAACCTGAACAACATCATTCCTAACAATAGGCCAAGTAGCCTTATAGAAGGTGTTATTAAAACCATCAATCTCCGAGGCTTTATTATCACGAATGCTCCACAAACCCTACTTGACCTCCTCAACTATGAAACAAAGATGAAGTTGAGATTTCATATATAGAGGGTCATAAACAGGAACACCATCAACATGAATCTGATTGATTTTATTATGGGCATAACGATGCTTAAGACTATTATGAAAGAAGGAAGTGTTTTCATCTCCATACTTCTAATAATTCTTAGCCTTCTGTTGTAAAAAGAAAGCATACTCTTTCTTAATCTCGGCAAGTTTGAGAGCCATAAGTTGCTTAGTATTCATATGCAAGTTATCCATAGGTTGCTGATGAACATTATCCTGGGCCACAGCGAAATTCCTCTCAGCTTCAGCTACGGCCTTTTGTATAGGGTTATGCTGATAATAATCTTTAAACAAGTGTTTAAGCCTCTTAAGTTTCTCTTGAATTTGAAAACCGATCACACGAAAAACAGGCAACTTTCATACCTCCTGGACCAAATCTTTGAAAGAGTCCTTTTCAGCTATAAAATTGTAGAATTGAAAAGGTTTTATTCCCAATTGTTGAATAAAGAATTTGACCAAAAGGGGAGAATGATCAACCTGACCCTCAGGCAGAAAAGAGGCTTCATCATTAGCATAATCATCATCCCAAAAACTATTACAAAGAACTCGATCGATCTTACTCATCACTCTTTTAACCCCATGCTACTTGTTGTTCCAAGTATGGAACCTACCCGAGCTCTTCAAGTCACACACTCTATATCTACTCATACATAACCTAAGAGGTTCAACCTCATGAAGACGAACCGGCTGGCCTATCCTCTCATCCAAATTAGCTAACAATTAAAGTCCCACAAAATAAGTTGATGAAACAAATGCTACGAATATGTTTATCTGTAGCACCATACACAAAAGAACAAAGAAAAGGAGAACCTGCTCTGGGAACCATTTTCAGATACATAAGTTGGCTACTATAGTAAACGATGTCCACTGATAACTCCGCATGCTTCCACCCAATAAAAATTCTCCATAAAGATTATGAGATAAACTCCATCCAAGGCATACATTCTAGTAAAGAGAACCCAGAATTTGTCTCTTCACCTTGGTCTCGAGGAGGCAAAATAAGCAACCATTATTTTGAGATATAATTTGGAATACATCCTGTTGCTTCCAATGCATATTTAGGCCCCTTACAATCCAAGCTAGATTATTATTCATGAGACCAGATGGGATGTAGCCCCCAACGCTATTATTTGTCCATCCTAAAGATCCCTGCAACTACACCATCCCCTACACCCTCAAATAGGAACTCAAAGCCATTAGCAATATCCAATAAGACCACCGAAGTCAATTTTTCCATAACAACGCTCTTGCCGGCCTTTACGTCTACCCACAACTAACTGGAATCTGTTATCAACTGCATTCTACTCAACCACTGTGGCATGTTTTGTGTTCGTTTAGGTACGCATCGCTGTTGAACAAAGTCTCTACACCTCCCTCGAATGACCAAGTTGGAGGCGTTTAGAGCATTCAGATACTTCCAATCATAGGACACCCTCTTCGACGCTAACTCATCAACCTCATTAGTAAAGAAGACCTCATCCGGGAACCCTTTAATTAAGTCCATGTCAATAAGAACACGAGCATACATCATCCGGTCCTTTTGGGATTATTAATACGCAACACCTTCCCCAATAGTCCAACAATACGCCTCAAAATAGATTCACCCTAATAGTGCATTTCTAGAGTTGGAAATTTCACCCACATAGATAAAGACGTAAGGCTATTCTTGCCATAAGAGACATCTCTAGCCCAAGGTTTCACCACAAAAGGTTTTTATCAAATAAAATCCCACCCTTTTCACATGCCATCAACATACTTGCTAGACTCTTAAAATGAACAATGAAAACACCCTTAGCAACCACACCCACCTTATCAATATCATCAGGGATTAGCACCCATCACATAACAAATAACCGATGCTTCCTAGTTCCCAATATTGGCCACATCAGAAAAATCAATTTAAGGTTGGATACCAGTGGTCTACTATCAAACATTGAAGCATCCCCTAACCTAGGCAATGGAATGGTACCAGACATGGAACACGAAACCCGAATAGACCCAAAACAAGCAGTAAAACCAAATGGACTAACAACAGGACCCAAAACATAACTACCTCAATATTTGGCATAGAAGAGGTAGGATTTTGCCTAGTTGAACCTTCCAAAATTGGCGAACAATGGCGAAGAACAGGGGAGGGCGAAAGGCGTATGCGAGAAGAAGTAAATGAAGAAGATGAAGCGCGCTTACCAGAGGATGAACCAGAAGACAAACATGGAGGAGTCACCTTCTTCTTGGGTCTTTCTTTCCCTCGTGATGTGGTTGAGCGAAAATTACACCGAGAGAGAACAGGGAAGAGAGGGAAAGAAGAGAGGAGTCACCTTCTTCTTCTTCTTCTTCTTATTATTATTATTATTATTATTATTATTATTATTATTATTATTATTATTATTATTATTATTATTATTATTATTATTATTATTATTATTATTATTATTATTATTAGTTACCAATATTAATTATTTATGTATGATAAATCAAGGGTTATTTTATATGGTAAGCACCAAGTATTGCAAAAGGCAAATGGTAGCAATTCTTAAATATTTTTCCACAAAATAGCACTCAACTCTTGAAAAATTAAATATAGTAAAAACGTTTAATTTCCGTTATGTTATGGTAAAAGTCATAAATGTCCCTAATAAATCTCAAATGTAAAGCCCAACTTAACGAAAATTAAACTTAGCGGAAATGTATTTTGTGGAAAAGTTTGGGATATTTTTGGGGCATTTATATCTTTCACCAAAATTTTAACGGAAATTAAACTTTTTATCTTTATAATGTTGTTGTAGTTAATTTTCCAAGAGTTAAGTGCTATTTTGTGGAAAAAATTTTAGGAATTGCTACAATTCGCCTTTTGCCATAGTTAATGCGTACAATATAGAGAACATCCCATAAATCAACTATGAGAAGTGGAAAGAAGATTATAGTTACTCTTGGAATGAAAAAATTAAAAGCCTAGCGACATATAGAGACATGTAAAATTTAATGACATTGGTACTAACTACAAAGAATGTAGAGTGTTTTGAGTGCATCAATAGTGTATAATTTGTTCAACAACAATATTAAAAAAAATCTATTGCTGAAAATCAAGGTAATTACTAGGGGTGCACATGGTTCGATTTGATTTGGTTTGATTTGGTTTAGAGTTGTTCATGGACGGGCTACCCGCTAGGCCCGCCCAATCCGGCTCGAAAAACGGGCGGGCATGGACAACAATTTTCAAAAAAGTTTAAAGATTGGACAGGTTATACCCGCCCGCCAAGATAAACGGGCGGGTAGCAACACCATAAAATTACCCTCGGGTATGCCCGCCCGCCCGCTTAGTTTAATATATTATTTATTAAATAATTAATTTTATTAAATATTAAACTATACTACTACATGACCCATACCCAACTTTAGTTTATTACTTTTCTACTAGCCTTAAGGTTTATTTCTTTTAGACTTTAATATTTTTAACACTCAAAGCACTCAAGCAATCGACTATCAAAGTTCGAACAAGTAGCCGGCACCACCGTCTATATTCAATATTCAAGTAATTTGACTATTTTGAGACTTTATATATTTAGAGTATTTTAGATAATGTATTATATTTTTTTTGTTCTTATAAAAACTTAACTTTGTAATATGATTTATGTTTGGAATAAATTTGGACACTAGTTAAATGCAACATGTATTTCACATTAAGCAAAGCAAAACCAATAAAAAAATATTAAATTACGCACCTTCATTTGCAGGTTGTGGAATTGATCCAGCCTCAACTGCGAAAAAAATTTGTAACTTATATTTATATTATGAAAAACTAAATAAATATATAATTATTTAATTAATTTAAATTTGCATACCTTCTCTGGATGGATCATCTTTACTAATATCATTATCCAATTTAGATTCATCATCAATTTTGGCATCTTCATCAGATTTGACATCATCTTGAATTTGGCCTTCAGTTAGATCTTCAGTTTGAAATTCAACTTCCATTCACGTTGTGTCGCTACAATTTGGTCTTCAGTTGTCTCATTGATTGGAGACCCTAAATCTTGATCTACAATATAATGATTTCAGAAATTGCGTATAAATAACATGAAAAGCAAATAAAAGTAACATTAAATTTTAGGGTCATTACCAACAATAGCCACCAAGTTTCCTCAATTTTAAATAAACAGTCTCAAACTTCATTTTTTACCAACTACAGCCACCAACTTACAAAATGTGACATCGACACAGCCAATCCACTAAATTACCGGTAAAAACCCATTTTTTACCTTTGACCAACCCCAAAAACCGTTGACTTTAATTTTAAAAACAATCCCTTCTAACTCTAGTTGATGCCCAAACCCAACCTTCAACCACCTTAAATTTCAATCCGTTAATCACTATAAATCAATCATGAAACTTAGGCTTAGATCTTTAGAAACCGAACAAACTCATAAAATCGAAGTTTCCAACACTTGTAATCTTCAACAATTGAAGGAAATTATCATCTTTCAACTCTTCCCATCATCATCATCATCATCATCATCTTCTTCTTCTTCTTCTTGCACTGATTCTCACAGAAGATTGCTTTTATCTCTCAATAAGAAGGAAGAACTTTGTGGATCATCTCCTGATGAATCTCTTGGTGATTTGTTGAATGCCCATGTGGATGACGTTTCGGTAATCGAAAACCCTAGAAATTGTTTTGAGGAATTGGGGAAAACCCATATGGTTGAATCTGGAAAACGATAAATTTTAATCAAATTGATCTAAATTGAGTGATGCTAATGAGAAATTACCAACTGATGGAATGGAAATTGATGACAACGGTTGAGATATGGAGATTGATGACAATGGAGATGGATACCCATGAGGGAAATTCATCTAAATTGGGTTAAAAGTATTAACTAGGGTTCATAACATGGTTGAGATATGGGTCAACGGTTGGTCAAAGGTAAAAATGGGTTTTTACCGGTAATTTAGTGGGTTGGCTGTGTCGATGTCACATTTTGTAAGTTGGTGGCTGTAGTTGGTAAATAAGAAGTTTAAGGCTGTTTATTTGAAATTCAGGAAACTTGGTGGCTTTTGTTGGTAAATGATCGTAAATTTTATAAAAAGTAACATTTAATTATACAGAAGAAAAATAATAATAAGAACAACAACAACAACAACAACAACAACAACAATAATAATAATAATAATAATAATAATAATAATAATAATAATAATAATAATAATAATAATAATAATAATAATAATAATAATAATAATAATGATATACCTTAGGCCCTATGGGGTTTGTTTTCGTCCGCAAGGAAGCATCGATAGGGTTTGTTGTAGAAGCCGGGAAAGATCTTAGGCCCGTGGATCGCCTTTTGTTCAATTGGCTTCATGGAAAAGACGCATGTGTGGATGTCACTGGTAACTCGCCTTTTGCTGCGCTCGGGGTCTCCTCATGGTCACCTGGTGCATTGTTTTAAAATCGCGATTCTGATCTATGATTTTACGATTTTACATCTAAAAACATGCAAGCAATATGAATCGAAGGTAGAAACTTAAAGTTTTAAAATCTTACGGCTAGTTGGAATAAAGTTTTAAGAGTTAGAATCATAACACGATTCTACAATTCTACCATTTAACGATCCGATTCTACTAATTAGTATGAATTATTTTTATTTTTTTTATGTACGATCTTTTACAAATCTCTTTCACATATACACATAAATTTCAAATTTTCCATCATGAAAACTTTTAAAAAACAAATTTCTTAATCAGTATGAGGATTTAAACTAATTATTAAAATATTTTCGTCATATTCTAAAAACTAAAGTCAAAGAAACTTTAATTCATAAATTTAAACTTTTGAATTGGATAATAATGATAATAAGCTAGATATTTTTAATATATTTAAGTTTATTTGTAAAATTCTACGATTCTATGATTCGATTCTACCGATTAACGATTCTAAGTAGAATCGCGATTTTAATAACTTTGGCTAAGTGCGAGGAGAATGACTACAAATGCATCCCTTTTGCCTACTCCACCTTTGGGGAGTTAGTTGAAGATGTACTCGAACTTTTATCAAGAATTGGATCATTTTCTTTGAGTAACTCTGGCAGTACCAAATCTAGGACATATATTTTTCAGAGACTAGATTTTGAATTCAAAAGGGTGTGGGTATTCTACTTGTAATAACCCTATTTTCTAAACTTCTTTTAATCTTAGTTTAAATAGCTTAAGTATGAATTTGTTCTAGTAACTTATCTAGTTATTTATCTTTAAGTGCCAAACAAGATGAGAGTTTAATTTTTTAAATTTTTAAGTTTGAATAAACTATGTTTTGTTTTGTTCAATGTTATTATTATATTTAAAATAAAGATTTCAATGTACTTAATTTTATCAAAGTTAATTTGACTCACTATAATAACATAAATTTCGTTCTAAACTTGATTGATTTGATAAATATATTTATTTAGTTTATTATTAGAAAACTTTATATTATTTGCAAATAATTTCATATATGCTAACAAAAACTCATTTTAAGTGATTTAATAAAAGTAATTATATTTGAATATAAAGAATAGATATTTTTCTAATTACAATATAATATAAAAAAATATTTTCATAATGATATTATAGCTAGTTGGTATTTGAAAAAGGGTTTTGGTTATGATTTTATATTGTTTTCAAACAAAAGTATATTATTTCCTACAAGTATTTCAGAATTTTATCAAAACCATTATCTTACTTCTAAATCATTTAAAAAATAGTAAATAAGCATATTTTGACCCCATCTTATACCATATCTTCCACAAGCATGTTATTGAAGATATCAAACCATTAGAGTGAGGTAACGTAAGGTATAATTAAAGAAAAGAGTGTAGATTTGTACAAAGGCCAGGCTGAAAGACAGATTTCCAGGGTCTGAAAGATACCCTATTTTACCTAGGATATAACCTATATAATTGAGTGCTCCCACTTGTAATGTTTTCCTAACGCTCTAAGCTTTCTATTGGTCCCTTACATGCCCTTATATTCCTCTAGAACGGAGAGATTTATCCCCATCTTTCTACACCTTCATCTCAACCTTTTCTGGCAGATTGTATACCTTGAAGAAATCATCCATTTTCTCCTAAATTCTCTTAATAGGTAGTTCATATATTTATACTATAATATTTTAGACATCATAAGCTTTCCATTGATACCTCATACGCACATATACAAGGTATATAAGCCCCTCATCTTCAAGCAAACTTTCAAAACTTCTTGTTCGTTTTTGGCCAGCTTTATACATAAATACAATTTGAAGTGTTTACCCATATTCCTCCTCATGCATGTAAAAATAAACCTTATGGTGGTGTTGTAATAAAATTCCTCACATTTTAGACGCAAGAATTGCATCAATTAGAGCATAGAAGGTTATGTTTTGCCCTCAAACATTTTGGACAACTAAGAGTAAGCCAATTTCAAACACATTCTATTTTGTGGAATTTCGACCATCTTCTACTCATTTTATTATTATAGTTTGTTCTTAAGAAATATGGGTCTTGGAGTTGTGAGCAACTAGACATTTGAATTATTAGATTTGGAGTTCGGTGTTAGAGGTTATGAGCATTTTAGTAAGACATGCAGAAAAAGGGACTTATGATGGTGAAAGATTAGGATTTTAGGATGAATGTAGAATTTGTTATTGGAGTTAGAGATGAAGATAGAGAAAATAGTGTTATCACTACGCCAAACTCATCAACTTTTGGTAAGGTTTTAGTATTACTCCCTCCTATTCCCCCAATTAGTCCCATTTGACTAGGAACCATTTTTTAGGAGAGTCAAATGGGATCACTTGAATAGGAGAGAGAGAATGAATTAGTGAATTTGTTAATGCTTTCTTAGTCGGTTAATGATTCCCTCCAAAATTATAATTTTCCCTCCCATTTTCTGAAATGCATAAAAATACTTAATCAATTGTATAAATGGTTAAAAAAAATTCTGAAAATTGAGCACAACATTGATATTTTGATACAAGTCCTGACCCCTTAATAAAAATTCTGAAAATTAACATACATTACATAGTTCACCATTGATTAAAAAAAATGTTACAACAACGAAAAATAAAAATACATAGATCGACTAATTAATTTCCCTAAGCTTTTTCAACTCTTCAACAGCATCGGGCTAGTTGCAGTCTTTGTTGATCATGTGATTGTGTATTTTTTTTCATTGACTTCAAAAAAATCAAAACATAAAATGATGCATTAATTTTAGGCAAAAGTAAACCAAACAACCACATTTGTAAAATCTTTTTATTTCATCAAGTATCCAAATGTCCAAATAACTCAAAAACTCAAAACAGATACTTGGAGGCAATAAAAAAGTCAAATTTCAAAAATTCCACAAACTGAAAAAGCAGCATGGAGTAGGGGTGTGCAAAATAAGACCGGTCCGGTCTCCGGGTCTTACTTTTTTCCAATTTCGGTTTTCCGGTCCGATCCGGTCTAGACCGGAAAAAATCCGGGTTGGACCGGATGAGACCGGATGTCATAAAAGGGATTTGGAAGAGGAGTAATATTTACAACTATTATGTATATATTTATTTTAAAGGACTTAAAATATTTTTTTTTCAACACAAAATAATTTTTTAATTCAAATATGTTAATTTTATAATAATTAATTTGCTAAATTATTTTAAAATATTCTATTTTTCAATTTATTTTTTGTCTAAAAAAATATTTCCGGTCTAACCGGTCCAAACCCGGACCGGACCGGAAGAATTCCGGTTAGACCGGGACCGGATCGGATGGAACCGGTTCGTCTTCGGTCTTATATTTTTTGAGATTCCGATCTTCCAGTCCAACCGGTTCCGGTCCGGGTTTGGACCGGTGAACACTCCTAGCATGGAGGCAAACCCAAAAATTTCTGGAGGCAAACAACAACAACAGCATGGAGGGAACATAAAAAATGTCAAATTCCAAAATTTCCACAAATTAAAAATTCCCACTAACTTTTCTGGTGGGAACATAAAAAATGTCAAATTCCAAAATTTACCCAATCCAAATCAGAATTTTGGAGGCAAACAAAAAAAAAAGAGAAATTCAATCAATCAGCAATGCTCATAACCAATGTCATACCAAAAATCAGAGCTAAATGGCCTAGTAAGCTTTCAAAAGACATTATCATTCAACAAGATAATGCAAAGCCTCACATAGCACCTGATGACAAGGATTTTATTGATGAAGCAATAAAAGATGGATTTAATATTCAACTTGAGCAACAACCAACAAATTCACCTGATATGAATTTCTTAGATCTTGGTTTATTTAGATCTATTCAAGTATTTCAATTTCAAAAGGCAGCATACAATGTAAAAAAATTATTAAGAGTTGTAAATTTGGCATTTGAGAATTTAAATGCTCAATCTTTGATATTTGTGTTAATTACTTTACAAGCTTGCATGATTGAAGTCATAAAAAGAAAGGGTGGTTTTGACTACCACATACCACACATGAACAAGACTAAACAAGTAAGAGAAGGAACATTACCAGATTACTTGTCAGTGGACAAAGTTTTAGTAGTTGAATCACTTCAACATTTACTAAGTAAGGTGAGTCTTGAAACAATTAATGAATGACTGCAAATGATTGGGTTTCAATGTGATTTCAAGTGATAAAACCACAAATTGAAGTCACACAAAGCAGAGTCAATATGGACAAAAACATCCAAACAACTAGCAGCACATAAAAGAACCAGCAGCACAATTGACAAGCAGCAGCACATTTTGGATAACAAGTAAGAGCCAACAACTCAACATATAAACACACTTTTGGACAGTTTTTGGATATTTTTTGGATACATTTTTTGAAACATTTGTTTCAAATGTAAACAACTAGTGTAAAATTTTAAGTTGTTTATTGTGAAACAATTGTATTCAAACTAATGAAATGAAAACATTGGTTGTTTAGTAGTTACTCTCACGTTTTATTTTTATTCATCATTGAGTTATAGCATTATTCCTATATGCACTTGATTTTGGTGGCAATTGGTAGCCTCCAAAATGAAATATGGTGGCAATACCAAGCCTTCTAAAATCAACTCAAGAATAGAATAATGCTATGAATATGGCCTAGAATATTTGCCCTTAATTATTTTCATTGGGCATATATTCATTAATGCATCAATTCAAACAACAAGACAAAAGATCGATTTCATCACAAGTCGGAAAAATATGCAATCAGTCACCACAAACATACTTGTAAATGGACCAAGGCTCTCAAGCCATTCATCCTCATCACTATCAGCAAATACAGCATCTGTCGCGATATACACACGGTTAGGATCGTCGGGTTCTGGAGTGTAGATGGGTTCACCCTAAGAATCCAGTTCTCGACCCCAACGTGGATCATTCTCAACAAATGATTCATAGTCTTCATCAGCATAGTTAGGGTATTCATCTCAGCCCTTTTAGGGTTATCAAGTTCAATCTTTTTAGAACCATCATCATCAAAAACCTTATCAGTTTTCATCAAACTAACCAGAATATGCAAAAATCAAAGTAAAAAAAAACATAAAAAAATTATGCTAACCAGATTTTGCAAGAAATAAAGATAAAAAAACAAAGTTTAAAAAAAATAACAATAAACCCAGAAAAAACAACAAACCCAAATTTTGCAAGAACGAAATCAGCAAAAACAAACCAAAGAACAAAATCGTAAATCACACAAATCAGCAAATAACAAACAAAGAACAAAATCGAAAACAATAGCCACAGATCTTCAACAAACAAAGAACTGCAAAAAAAAAAAATCCATCCACAGTATTCGATAAAAAAACCCCAAAAACGAAGAACAAACACAAAAAATGCTAACCAGGTTTTAAAACAAAAAACAAAAACCAAATCAGCAAGAACAAACCAAAAAGTCGAGGACACTTAGATCTAGAACAAACAAAGAACAAAAACAATAAAAATCGAAGAAGAAACGAACAAAAATATCACATGGATAAAACATATCAAACAAACCCAGATCTTTTTTTTTTCGAAAATTAGGAATCAATAACAGAAGAAGAAAAAAAACACACTGAGACCAAGACCTAAAAACCCCGCCGGCATAAAAAACCCCGCGAGGGGAAAAAGCCATTGGAGAGATTAGGACATGAATCAGGCCATCCAAACACAGCATAGGGATGGACTATGCAAATCCAGACAGTATCGACACCAAACAACAAAACAAAAACAAAACCAGCGATAAGAAAAAAGAAAACGACAACACCAACCCCATAACACCTACAAAAATGACGAACCAAAAGGAGACGAGACACCATTAGACCCTAACAGCTCTTTACCCCAAATCCGGAGTTGAACCTTCAACAAACATAAGAATCTGGGAAGATCCGGTACCTTCTGCTCAAAGACAACACTGTTCCTTCAAACCACAAAGACCACACAACACAATCAAAAGTAAGTTTCCATAAGTGTTTCCACCGTCGACGCCTCATAAACCCATCCCATTCTACAATCAACGAGTCACAACAAGAAGAAAGCACCCCTTGAATATCCCAGTCTCGCAAAACATCCATCCAAACCCGCCATGCAAATGCACAAGAAAACAGCACATGCGAATTAGACTCCGGAGCGGCAAGGCAAAATGGGCAAACGGCCTGCTGGACATCCAAAACTCCCAAAGCGACCAATCTATCATGAGCCTTCAAACGACCTAAGCATGCTAACCAAAGAGTAAGTTGGACCCGAGCAGGATAAAACTCACCCCAGACTCGATCAATCACATCCTTTGACAAAAGGGGCATCGAACCATCATAAATCCTCTCCAAAATACTCGCCACAGGGAACGACGATAAATCAGTAAACTGCCACGAGACGCGATCACCACACCCTTGGCGCAAGGACTGCATAACAAGAATATCTTCCAACTTCCCCACCTCTTCAACCTCCCAATCATAAAGCCGTCTACGCCATTTAAGATCCCAAACCCAAATATTATCAACCCATGCCCATATGACAAACAAAAGACTGCTACTGAACAGATATCAAAAAAAGACGAGGGAACACAATCATCAACGGATATCATAGACAGACATAAGAATACGCTTTCACAAAGTATCATCAGCATCAGAATATCTCCACCACCATTTAAACAAAAGCACCAAATTCTTATACATAATATCACCAATACTCAGGCCACCAAGACGTTTCGGGAGAACAATAGACGACCATCTAACCGAGGGAATAGACAACTTATCACAATGTAGACCGCCCCAAAAAAACCGACGTTGAAGAGCCACAATCCGATGAGCAACTGCTTTTGCATTGGCATCTTAAAAAGGCTCATATAATAAACAGGAAGACTATTTAGAACACTCCTAATAAGAGTCAAACGCCCAGCCCTAGACAAAGTACGAGCTTTCCACGCCGAAACACGGGTCATATTATCGCCTAGAGGTACCCCTAAATAAGAAACAGGACAAGTCACATGCCGACACCCCATACCCCGGGCCATCTCCTCGATCCACTCAAAGTCACGCATATTCCACGAAATAAAGCACGACTTACTATAGTTTAAGCGTAACCCAGACATCAAAGCAAATACATCCAAAATGCGAAAATAATTGGTAATACACTCAACATCATAAGGCACAAAAGTGAGAGTATCATCGGCAAATTGAAGAAGCTTAAGAGGAACTTTATTTTTACCAATTTCCAACGGGGAGATGAGACGTAACTCCTGCGCTCTATTAAGCAGAACCACCAAGACCTCCGTCACAATAATAAAAAGATACAGAGATAATGGGTCACCTTGACGTAACCCCTTCTCCATCCTAAAAGGCGGTAAGGGCGACCCATTAAGCAAAATGGACATCGAAGCAGACCCAACACACTCCATAATCCACTGAACCCAGCGGTGTCCAAAACCTAATTTAATCATATCCGATCGTAAAAATTCCCAATCCACCGTATCATACGCTTTTTGAAAATCCAGCTTCAATAAAGCCCCAGGGACCTTCCTCTTCTTCAACCACTTTAGAGACTCATTAGCAATCAAGGCACCATCAAGAATCTGTCGATTTCGCACAAAAGCACTCTGGGAAACATCAATCAAAGGGGGGAGGACTTCACGCAAGCGGAGAGACAACAACTTGGAGATGATTTTGTAAATGGCCCCAACCATACTAATTGGACGAAACTCGTCAATAGACTGTGGACTCGGACACTTGGGAATAAGGGCAACCCAAGTGACATTAAAATGTTGAAGCGAAGGACGAGGGGAAGAAAAAAACTCCAATACCGACGCATACACATCATCTTGCATCACATCCCACATTTCTCTAATAAATTTAAAGTTATACCCTTCAAACCTAGGAGCCTTATCCACACCACAAGCCCAGACAGCATTTTTAATTTCCTCCCGAGTTAGTAAAGCCTCTAAAAAATCATTTTGCACATTAGACACCATCGGATGATCCCCAAGGTCAAAATCTAAACCATGAGATGAATCTCGGGAAAAGCGTTCCAAAAAATACTCACGAACTGCCCTTCGAAACGCACCAACCTCATCAATCATCTGACCATTAATCAAAAGTTTCGATATCTCATTCTTTTTCCTACGTATCAAGGTCGACACATGAAAAAACTTGGAATTATGATCTTTTAAACTCAAACCATACGACCGCGCTTTTTGTCGCCAAATACGTTCCCGTCTAAGCATACACATATTCAAGAGACTTTGAGCCGCCTGAAGACGTGCGTCCTCAACCACACTCACACTCCGTTGATCACCAATGTTCTCTAAGTCGTGAACAATCGACTCCAAGTCGGAGATCTTAGAGTCCAACTGCGCAAAATGTACCTTGCCCCATTCCCGAAGAGGACCCTTAAGCACCTTAAGCTTATTAGTGAGGGAAATATTCGGTACAGCACGCCATTCATTACGTACGAACTCTTTGAACCCCGGATTAGTAAATCAAACATCAAAAGTCCTAAATGGCTTGGGCCCCCAATTGACCGACGAGACTAATGATAACACAATGGGGTTGTGATCCGAAAGACCTCTCTTTTTCCCCACAAGCAGCATATCAGGAAATTGCCTAACCCATGTATCACAACAAAAACCTCGATCCAATTTACTCTTAGACCCATTGCACCGCCAAGTGAAACGAAGCCCATGCAAAGGAATATCAATAAGACCCAAAGCGTGACTCCATCCTACAAACTCTCGTATGCTCAAATCACACCTAAACGAACCAACCCGCTCCTCAGGGCGCAGAATAGCGTTAAAATCGCCCAAAATAAGCATAGGTTTATGAATTGAGAGCAACTTATTCTTTAAATCATCAAAGAAGGAGACCCGACTCATCCGGTCATTAGGACCATAAACAACTGCAATGCAACAATCAAAAGCACACGACCGAATACAACCCTCAAGAATAATCCATCGCTCACCCGTATGCATATTATCTACCCCGAGCCAGTTCGGATCCCAAATCGCAATAAGACCCCCTGCATAAGTCTCACTAGCAAAAGCCTCACATAAATCGAAGCTATCATACCCCCAAATCCGTCGAACACGCCTACGAAACGACTTTCGGTGTTTCGTTTCAACAAGACCCATGACCGACACCCTATTTTGAGACACCAAATTCTTTAAAGAAATGGTTTTCTCAGCCTTACCAACACCTCGTATATTCCAAAATAAAAAACTCATTCACACACAGTAAAGAGCACACCAAGAACCAATTACACATCCACGCATACTATGGGGTAAACTGCACCAAGCGGCGTACACGTTTCGATTTCCTCAAGGAACTAAGCACTACCTCCTCTCACGACGATGATACCCCCACTCTAGTAGCCGTAGCCCACGTTTTGACGGCTTCATCCGGATCCTCCTGTTCCACCCTTACCTCATCCACTCCACACCCCAAACTCGGTTGCTTCCGAGATCGACCCCGTCGTTTCTTTACTTCCACAGTATCCCATACACCACAAGCGCACGACATTGCAACCCACCCACGATCGATTGACAAGGTCCTCCACCACCGGGTCCACCCACGCTTCAGTAATTGGCCTAAATTCCCCTTCCTCAGCCTCACTACTGTCCTCCCACACATTAGCCAACACACGATCACCCACAGAACCTGCTGGTTCAGCATAGTTCACACCCCCAACCTGCTGTATTCCACGACTATCAATACCATCTGCACCCACAAAACCTACTGGATCAACACATTGCACGCCCACAACCTACTGTAATCCATGATTGTCAGTATCTCCTGCCCCCATAGAACCTACTGGTTCATCACAGAACACACCCAGTACCTGCTGTCTCTGTTGACTACCATCACATCCCTTACTCAAAACTTGCTGGTCCCTTCTACTACCCACAGAGAATAGACCCTGATGCCAGCCACTCTTTTGCCCATTACAGCCCCCCTATTTGACCCCTTCACCTGCCACATAGTGTAGCCCCATCTGCCTCCCATCCGCATGTTCAGAATAAGACAACTGCTGCCACCCAGCCCCCTGCACAGACCATCCAACCTCAGCACACGAGCACCCCTCCTTAACCCAAACATCACATCCCCCCGATTCCCAAGCCAAGCGTATATGATTATCTATCCGGTTTTGGGCACGAGTTCGCACAAGGATACGGCCCGACGTAAAGCTATGGACATTACCAACACCTTGTTCCACTTTCAAAACCGGTCCCCACTTTTCCCCAATCCGTCGAATAACCTCTGGACTCCAACACACGGGATGCGCCCCGTAACATTCCAAACTCGTTAACCGATCACTATAAAATTCACCTTCCGACCACCGCCTAACCCCGTCAAATAACGATGTCAATGGGCTATCCTCCTCACACGCACCACTCGCATCCTCTTCCGATCCCACAGCATCCTGCTTCTTTCCCTTCACAACATCGTCAAAGTTTCGATCATCCCTCAATCCAGATGACACAATGCTTCGACCCATATAACTCCGATGATTATTCTTTTCCCGGGACAAGATAGGTGGGGCTGCAACAGGAAAGCCACCTTTTCTATATTTAGCCAAAGATACCCAAATGCGTAAGCCTTTGAGAATCGTCCCATTAAGGTGGATCATCGCCATTTCCGCTTCTTGGGAATCTTGATAACGCACGAACCCGAATCCGACCTTTTTATATGCCCTTGACTTCCTGGAGATATTCACATCAATGACCTTGCCCACTTTCTGAAAATGGTCCCGTAAGTCAGCATGTGACACTTGAGAGTGCAGCCCATCCACGAAAAGAGAGACACCATCATTCTGCTGTGGCTTCCTTTGATCTTGCACTACCCTGCCACGCCCCTCCTCTCTAGAATGTCGAGAGCCATGTTGTTTGTATGTAGCACTATTCCTACGCCGTCGTATAACAGTCTCAAAACCATCAGCATCTTGATACCTTCGAGCACTCACCATTTCTTGTTTCTTGGAGAATTCTTATTCTGAGTTTACGGGACGTCCAAACAAACAAACCTAGATCTACATTACATACCTAGATTTCGAAGAACAAAACCCAAAAAATCGAAGATCAGACCCACAAAATCATTTGATGAACCTAGATTTCGAAGAACAAAGCCACAAATTCGAAGAGCTTGCCGTTAGAAATCGAAGAAGCAACTGACAAAATGGACGGACAAACCCAGAAAATCAAAGAACAAGAAGTAGAATTAGGGTTTCAAGAAGGAAGTTTCAAGAAGAAGAGAAAAGTGTCGTAAAACAAGAACAGAAGGAAGTTTCATGAACAAACCCACAAGAGTGAATTTTCTAGAATTAGGGTTTTGTTTATTAGAAGGGAGAGAAGGGTTAATTATGGGTGGGTAGGTTAATGTTAGTAATGATTTTTATTAAGATTAGTAAGGGTTATTTGATAGAATTTAATGAGGGCATACTTGTAAAATAAAAATGTGGGTAAGGGTAAAAGAAGTAAAAAAATACTTGCTAAAAATGAAAATGGGAGTAATAGGGTGACTTGACCCTTTTTAAAAATGAGACTAATGGGTAGAATAGGAGAGAGTATTATTTTGGGAGGTTGGATTTTTATTCTTGAAACCTTGAAGATTATTCTAAGATCTTATTTACTCTTATTTTGCAGTTCTTATTTCTTATTATTTCTTATTATTTTTTATTATCTCTCTTGCATCTTTGGATCTTACCTTGCATGTTCACTTAAAGTAAGAATAATACATTTTTGTGTTCAAAGTAAAAATAAGTTGTTTATTATAAGTTTAAGTACATGCATGTTAGAAATTGAAAATTTATGATATTTTATATAGGATCATTTACCAATTACAGCCTCTAAGTTTACTCAATTTCAAATAAACAGCCGCAAATTTTTTTTTTACCAACTACAGCCTCCAACTTAACAAGCATGACATCGAGACAGCCAAAACACCCCATTTTAACCCCATTTTTACCCCTTTTTTTTTTTTGCCTTTTTTCGCTGTCTCGATGTCATGTTTGGTAAGTTTGAGGCTGTATTTGATAAAAAAAAAAAAACAAAGTTTGCGGCTGTTTATTTGAAATTGAGTAAACTTAGAGGCTGTAGTTGGTAAATGATCCATTTATATACATTAATGTTAGAAATGTTATTCATATGTTATAAATTTTCGAGCATTGCGATTATTACTCGAAATTGATATTAAATTAAAGTCACAAAAGAAAAATATATAAATCTGAAAAATTTTCTTTTATATGATATTAATGATGGATATATGTTTGTTATGTGTATTTTCAATTTAATGTTCATACATGTAAATTTTATGAAATTCTATTATGTAAAAATGCGTAAAAACGGTGTTTTGTGATGTTTTTGTGAAGTTCATGTTGTGAATAAACTATGTGTGAACTTAGTAACTTTGGGAATGCATTTTATTTGAACTAGAATGGTTATTTCACTAAAATTCATTTAGGTTATTTAGGTTCATTTCCTTAAAGTTATCACACTAAAATGGTTATTTATGGAACTTAAGTAATAAAATATGTTCTATTATATAATAGGGGTTTAAATATAATCTTAATCATCATCATCATCATCATCATCATCATCATCATACCCTGTGTATCCCGAACATAGATAAATCTATGATCAGGGTCTGGGGAGGGAGCGTTCACGGTGTCTCATACCCTTAATGGATAAAAAAAATATATAAAATCATCATATTATGTTTTCTATAAGTTTGGACCAGAATATAAACTTTTGGTATTTTTCAATAACTTTTTACTAAGTCTTTTACTATATACCGATAAAACGTAGAATGCAAAATTATATGAAATAATTACTAAATGAAGTATTTTCGAGCTATATTCTTTTTGGAAAATTTGCTCAAAATAATCTCAACTATCACCCGTTGACCAAAAATAATCCCAACTGTCAATTTTTTCTAATAATCCCAACTATTCTCATTATTTGTTGAAAATATACCCACCTCCCTTTTAACCGACTGCAATAGATAACTTTTCCACTTTTTTCTTTCTTTTTTAATTAATAAATGAAGGGGAAGGGTTAATTTTGAACAATTAAGTAAAAAAAAAAAGAAAACGAGTGGAAAACTTACTTGTTCCAGCTGGTAACTAGGGGATGGATATGTTTTCAACAAATTATGAGAATAGTTGCGATTATTAAAAAATAATTGATAGTTGGGATTATTTTTTGCCAATGGGTGATGGTTGGTATTATTTAGAGTAAATTTTCCATTTTTTTTATGGAACTCTTATATAGGCAGTAGTTTTGTAATTTGATTATTGGATAAATTTATATGAGCATCTATGGACCCTTGTAAATTTTAAATAAAACGATAAATATAAAAACAATAAAATATAAAATATGAAATAAATACTAAATGGACTATTTTTGACTTGAAATTTTTACGAGACACTCTCACACACGGTAAGATTATATGAGGACCCTTCGACAAATTTTTTGTGGACATTTGAGGACATTGATAATCTTATGTTGGTTTATCGGTAAATTGGCCAAACAATTTATTTAGAATTCATAGGCGTGTTTTTCTTTAACTTTACGTTCTAAAACTAACTTCATATAGCTACTAAACCTCTAATATATTTTTAGAATATTTTTATTGGTTATTATGAATTTTTAATTAATTTAGATGTTTAATCGATGAAAATTCCTTAATAAATATTATGAAATATTTTCCTTTAGTTTTATAAGTTTTTATAGTCTTCTTATATAGCCTCTAGAACCTTGTTATATTTTTTGAAATTTAATATATTGATAATCTCTTAATCATTGAGTTAGCAAATATGATGACTTTACTCTAAGACGATGTTGACTTGGAGTTTGACTAGACTAGGGTCGACTTATAACAATGTGAAATGGATAACATGGAGTCTTGTTTGAACTTTTGTGTACTTGGATGAATGACTCTGATAGTAAGGAAATATCGAACAACGAACTGGCATTTAATCTGGCGCCCGTGTTTCCCAGCACGTAGAAATGCGTGGTTACGTAGGGGGACCGAGAGAGTCCCATCCTATAAAATCTCGAGCATAAAAAATGGTGGAGCGACGAATCCCATCACAGTTAGAGTTTGGAATATGTTCCTCCTCTAGCTAGACCCTTACATATATCAGATTGTCATTATTATGTGTGTTGTGCACATGTGGTTTTGGATCTAATTAAGTAGATCCATTGGATGAACCTTATAATTACCAAGTATAGGTGACTATAGCAAAGATATTTATTTACATTCTGGTGATGAATGTGAAAAATTGTTGAAAGTATTTGAGAATTGAAAATGAGAAACGAGAACCGAGGACTTAAAATCAAGTTTCGAAATATACTTTGCATATCTTGTGAGTATATTATGATTGTCATAGTATTACATTGAAGAGGAGTTTATACATAACATTAGGCGCTGATTATGATTCTAGCGGCTGTCATCCGTATCATGGATGACAGTATTTTGCAAGAAGGTTTAGCTTCAAGATTTGATCCTAGACGCAAAATTTATTTTCTTTATCAAGGATTTAGCTGCGTTTTATTTTACTTATAGGTAACTTTGATGGTCATGGTGTATTTATGCGTTTATTTTGTTTTGAGAAAACAATATGCGTTATTCTCTCAATTGTAATATTATAAACTTATGTTTTAAAACGATTTTAAACTTCAATGGATTTTAACAGCTTAAAATTTAAGACTTTCTCATTATTTATTGTAACCATAATTATTAGTGTGAATTATATATCGGGATTATCGCGCCTGTTACACTACTTGTTGTGCCACTCCCCACCAACTTCTTGTAAAGTCTCATTCTATGATATGACATATGGTTTTATAAATAATAATAATAAGAGAAATTCTATATGGTAAGCACCAGGTTTAGAGAAACGGTAGTGGTAACTAATCTTAAAAACTTTTCCACAAAATAGCACTCAACTCTTGAACAATTAACTTGGTCGGGACTTTAAGTGCTTCAATAGTAATACCGCATGTGCATGGCGTAGCTTAGTACGACGGCAAGTATGGGTCGAATCCACAGAGAGTTGGGGTTAAGTCAATAGCTTCTCAATCGATTAATGAGTTCGAAAACGTATAAAATGGATTTTGGAGGTAGAAGCAAGCAATTAAAAAGAACGGAATGAAAAGCGAAACATAAAAGCAATTATTAACACAATGAACTAAGGCAAATATAAAGTAATCAATTAGCTTAATAGGCATAGGCTAGGCTTTCTCACCAAGGTAGTATTTACTAACTTCAACCTAAGGTCGTAGTTATGGGTTGTTATGAGGAAGAACGTATCATAAATACGAATGTTGTCTTTTGAGCAACAATAACTTCCTAAAACATACTCAACTACCTATTCTCATGGAGTTAAGCATAGATTAAGACATGGAGCACACATTCATTATTTCCAATCAAAAAATCTACCTATTCTCATGGAGATGATTCAACTTCAAACTACATAAATTGTGATCATGCCTAGTCTAAGCCAAAACAAACTACATAAATTGACTCTCACCCTCAATTCAACAACACTAAACAAGATAGCAAAATCTATGTCAAACCATAAACAACACAATCAAGCCAAAAGTAAAGATAGCAATTTCAAACTACATAAATTGTGATCATGCCTAGTCTAAGCGAAAACAAACACTGGTGGAAAAAAAGCTATTGGCTGCGGCTAATTGGCTGCGGTTTAAAGGTGTATGCAGCCAATAGACAAAATTTTAAAAAAATCAATAGGGCTGCGGTTTGTTAGGATGTCCGCAGCCAATAGTTCAAAACATAAAAAAAAAAAAAAAAAATCAAAAGGGCTGCGGTTTTTTAGTTGGTCCGCAGCCCAAAAGACCTAATTTCATAACCCTAGCAAATGCGCCGTTTTGTATGCATCGTTTTCATAAGACTTGGGCGCCTCTTAGTCTCTCTCTTAAATTCCTTCAAAGACATCAAAAACCCTAATTTCATAAGACTTGGGCGCCTCTCTCTCTTCTCTTCCTTCTTCCTTCTTAATTCAAAACCTTCAAGAACAAGATCTAAGAAAACCCTTCTTCCTTCTTTCTGAGATTTCGAAGATTCAAGATTTCGAAAGATTTCAAAGATTTCGAAAAATTCGAAGATCCTTCATTGAAAAGGCTGCTGCGATTTCTTCCTTCAAGATCTTGCACCTTCAAGGGCATCGGTCTTCTTCCTTCAAAATCTTGGTCTTCTTCCTTCAAGATTGTAATTTCGTTTTTTGTAACTTTCGTTTTTTTGTAAGTTCTTCGTTTTTTTGAAGATTGTAATTTATGGGTAAAGGTGTTCTTGATGTTCTTCAAGATCTGGTTTAATTTCGTTTAATTTCGATTTTTTTTTCGTTTAATTTCGTTTGATGTTCTTTAAGATGTTCTTCTTCCTTCAAGATCTTGGTGTTCTTGATGTTCTTCAAGATCTGGTTTAATTTCGTTTGATGTTCTTTAAGATCTGGTTTAATTTCAATTTTTTTTCGTTTTGATAGTTTTGGTTATTTTCGTTTTGATAGATCTGGTTTGATAGTTTGGGTTCGTTTTTGATGTTCTTCATGTTGTTTGATGTTGTTTGATGTCTTTTTCAGAATTCGTTTTAGAATTCTGAATATTTTTTTTATTTTGAAAAAGCACTAAAGGGCTGCGGTTTTTTGACCTGTTCGCAGCCCTTAAGCCTTTTTATGGCTGCGCATAAAAACCGCAGCCATTCTCTAATATTTGTTGCTGCTACAATAATGGCTGGGGTCGAAATACGCAGCCCTTAGGGGCTTAAAAACCGCAGCAAATAAGAATTTTTTCCACTAGTGAAACTACTGACTCATACTCATATTGAAGTTATAAATTGCAACAAGCTAATAATCATGGATGAATAAATTAAACTAGAGTATTCTAACAAGATGAGTACAATAAGTTGTAGAACAACAAGCATGAACATATAAAACCAAAGACAAACAATCACTAAAATGATATGATATGAGTTAAAATCAATAAAAGCATAGATAGAAATTACTCTTTGATGAACAAGATGAATTGATAATTCAAAGTACTACCTTCCAAAAGGTTCGATATAATACAACAATCATTCAAGAATCCAAATTGTAAAGTGTTACAATAGGGGATGAAATTAAGATTGTATTTGAAATTTGAAATGTTTAATTGATAGACAAACTAGTGCTAAACAATAATTATTAATGGAAAAGAAAGTAAGCTAAGAATGAATAATAGTTACTCAAAAGTGAAGGGTGAAATCTGAGATGGTGAACTTCCTCTTCCTCTTCTCTATTTATAGCTTTCAAAGCAAGTGAGGAGGGTGGTGGCATGATTGCTCCACCACCCCTAGGTTGTAGGAGGGAGGTGCAACCCCTAGTGAATAGGGTAGGGTGGCTAGGATGTCTTTGGTAACATCAATTGGAAGAAAACAAATCTAATTGGACCTAAATGCCTTTTAAAAGGATCGCAAAAAGCTGTTGCCGCGCATTTCGCTCGACCCCAGCAATCTTTCTCAAATAGTCAAGCCGTCATCAGGTCCAACATCAAAAACTCCAAAAAATTGGACAGAAGGTGGAAATTAGGTCTGCTCGACCCAAGCAACCTCCCTTGACCAGTCGAGTGGATGTCCTGTGCCTCTGTCTTGAGTCCTGCCAATGATCAAAAGTTACTAGAAGTGAAAATGTAACTCGCTCGACCCGAACCACTTTGCTCGACTTGTCGAGCAGTCTTTAAAAGGGTCATACTCAGCTTCTTAACTCAATTTTATGCTCTGGATTGCTCGAGTTACTTTGGCTCGACCTCATTCAGGTTCATTGATTCGTGCTTGATTCGTTGATTTTACCTGAAATGCAACTAAACAACAAAACACTAAATTAAGCGTAAAATCCTAAATAAAACAAGCATATCTGTATCGAATTCCAACACAATCCAACTAAACAGGGGGATAAAACATGAATAAAACATAGCAAACATAACTGTCGTAACATTATTAAGCCAAAAACGTTTAATTTTTCTTAACTATGGAAATGACCATTTTACCCATGTTCCATGTCATTAAATTTCAGTACCTCCTTCCTCTTCCATTCAAGATGTTCTTCCTCCTCAAATAAAGCTCATCCTCTTCAACCTTAAACCATTTACGCGATCTTGTTCTTGCTTAGAATCAACTCAGCTCAAGACCGAATTCGAGTATCATGTAGTATCTATGAAAGAATTGGGCTTAAGTAGTTTGAAGATCATGGGATGCTCTCATTTGAACTTATTGGGAATAATTTTTCCCCAGAATAATGATTACTAAAAGTACTTGCCCAATTAAAAATTTAATTGAAAGTGTTGGGGATTATAAATCCCACTTACTTGAAAAGCCCAAATTACCCTTGGACAACGGGTCAAAGGTCAAATATACGAGTCGAAGTCAACATTATCGAATATGGTCAAACGAAGGAGATCAGCAATAAGGTTTCAGTTAATTAGTTTGCCCTGGTCAAAGGCACTTCCTTTCGTAACTGCTCTCCATCCCGAATAACCGCCCTCCACTATGTCACTTCCTACATAGTGATCTCCAGCAGTTGGGGGTTTAAGAATAACCTCCCAGCATTGGTAACTTCTAGGGGGACGACTTCCTTAAGTATAACACTTCACTTTCAAAACCAGGTTACGCAATCTAACTCTCGAAACTCACATATACTCATACCACTTCTCCTTTGATCTGACTTAAGCATCGGAGGGCTTTTCCGGGACATCAGCCCCCGATTTAGTCCTCTTTGTGGTTGCAGTTACACCACTCGCGGAGGTGAGATCATCTCACTTCCATTAATTTAAAGGCACTTCTTCCCGAGCGTCCCCCTACAAATTGACAGTTTCTTAGTAGAAACAGAAAGTTTCCTTTTGCACTTGATTAATATCAACATCATATGATCAAATATGTTTTGACTACTTTAATTTTCCGAGTGACTAGTCAATGAAAGCCGTGACAATTTCATAAGGACAAAATGAGGGTAATATAATCATATATAATATACATCACACAAGGCTCAATTTTTATTATTATTTAGATTTTTTTTTCAAATTAATATATACATCACCTGACGGTATCACATGATGCCGTTCTAAAATGATCTAGTCTGGTCTATACTTTTTATTATTTAGATTTTTTTTCAATTTAATATATGTGTTTATGCCAAAATTTCGCACCTACAATTACTAAACAGAATACTTTGTATTTAATTAATAACATTAACATCATTCAAAAAATTTAAAAGTGGAAAAAGTAAATACTACTCCTATGTTGCAGTAAGTATTTTTTTATTATAAAAAGTATACATGTAATTAATATATATTTATATTTTTTCTTTTATTTTTTACGAACAATCGTACATATTAATAAAAATACTGGAAAATGACAAGTGTCATCATTAGAAAGCCATGATAAATATAGAATTATTTTAGTGAATGATAGTTGTTTACATTACAATATTTACCTAATTTAGATACTGATTTTTTAACATTGAGACTAAATTAGGTAAAGTATTTATTTAATTTATTAAAGCTATTTTATATATCTAACCTAGAATTTGATATATTTAATTGAATAAAAAGTGATTATATTCGATACATAATTTCTAAAAAAATCAATATTTAATTTTTGCGATAAAAATCATTTATTCGAAAAATTTAATCACGATATGCTTGCATTATTTTTTGAAATCATATATTTATATATCTTATACTCATAAATCGTGCATTGCACGAGTTTCTATACTAGCTAGTAATAATAATGGCTTTTCTTAAGCCATGAATTCGATCTCAAAATAAAGAAAAAAGTGTAAACTCTAAGACGAAACTTACAAATTTTTGATTATAATAATGTAAGTGAAATAACAAAAAGATAATAAAGATAGAAAACTTTGAGAGAGAGTACAAGAACAGGGAAGTTTTAAAAACTTTTTAAAGAAGATAAGAGCATTTAATGAATCCAAATCAAGTTAAAATCATGATTTTCATAGACGAGGAAGTATTAATCCAAATCAAGTTAAAATCATGATTTTCATAGACGAGGAAGTATTAATTACTAGGTTGATAAATCTGTTCACAAAATTATACGTTAAGATAAAGGATATATAAAAATTATTTGTAGAACTTTGTCTGAAAAAGGTCCGAATGAGATAAGAATACTGAATTGTCCCCTTTTGTTGTACTTCTATCTGTTTCGATTTGTTCTCGAACATAGTTCTAAGTTCCGAAATTATTGTAAAATACGATCTATGCGTCTATGCGAAAGACGCATATATGGGCTAAATAGCTGTTCTAAGTTCAAAAATGAAATTCATCCTTTAGAAAAATAGTCTTTTAAAAGAATAGTTGTTAGCCTATTATAGTTTGCAATATCTCTATAGATTCCTGATAGAAACAAACAAAAACAAACTGCTAATGCTGGCCCAGAATAAAAACTTACCGAACTTTATTTTGCTCGTCCTCATCATCGTTGATTCTTTAATGTAGCAATTGTAAATTGAAATAGAAAAATTATAATATCCTTGCGGCTTTTTATTTCCCCGTCGGTTACTTGGGCCATGTTACAAATTGTAGGACCCAAACACACACACAAATCACTGAAAAAATTTCCAAATATTTCTCTCGTATTCCAACGTTTTTATTTATGACTCCTCTTTTAATCCCTATTGAACTTCCACATTACACGTTTCGTGTTCAGAGAGACAAAAGTGAAATCCCTTAGCCAAAATTCAGTTTTTAATATGACTCCTCTTTTAATCCTTAGATTCACCACAAAGAGCTCAATGTATAAGGTAGATTACTGAATTCATACATCCAAATACAATTATAAAATATATATATATATATATATATATATATATATATATATATATATATATATATATATATATATATATATATATATATATATATATATATATATGGCGCAACACATTACCTTTTAGAAAATGTCTTTACTTAATTTTAGAAACTCTTTTATTAAAATGAAAAGTGAATGCATAATAAACGTCAATTTTTAAACGAATAATTTTAATGTCGCTAAATAGATCGTTTCATTTGTTTATGAAATTAAAATTATATTACAATATTTATGGGCGTTAATAAAGTAAACGGTGAATTAAACGTTAATTTGGCGAATTAGTTAAAGTGATGAATAAAACAAAAACTGGATGCTACCGCCTACCGTGTGGAAAAAACATACAAAATAATGAATTTAATAGAATTTAACAAAAATTTAACGGAAAATGCTACGGCAATTAGTTTGTTTATAAACTGGATGCTAACATGTGGAACTATCTTAAAAAAGTGCAACCATTGACATTTCATAAAAACTGAATGTTACCAAGTAGAATTTTACTAATAAATATCTCATTGTCCCAAAAACACAAAGACAAAATAGTATGACCTCAAAAATAGCATGTTAAACTAAAACTTTCTCGTGTTACCCATCTCATTCAACGGGACGGCAAGAAGAAACTAAAAACTGAACTAACAGACCATACATTTAAGGCAAAGGGACCCAACTATAAGTATTGTGGATACCATGTGGAAGGTTTGACAATTAGGCCACGTAAATAAATAATATCAGCTAAGTTAAGTTGTTACAATTTATGAACAAACCTAATTACTCTTTAATTAAAGCTTTAGTTGATTAAAGTATTGAAAAAGCTTAAGGATACTTCATGAAAAGGAAAGCATCTTATCTACAAATTAAAGGGACAGTTAAGTATGTAGGGTTGTACATAATGGCTCTTTTTACATATCAAGTGGATCATAATACCCAATACAAATAGCTTATAGAGAATGGACCACCATTAATTAGACTAGTCTCTAATTTTCTTTCATCCATTCATTTTTAGTACCTTGTTTTTTTCCCTCATGGATACGACTTTTGTGTCATTTACTAGCTTGGTAATTTTGTTTAACATTCCCTTCTAAAATTCCTAATTAGTGAAAACTATTCATCACATTAATAAAGTACATTTTTTTTGTTTGTAATAACTAAAAGGGCGGTGGGGATGATGAAAATTAGCTAAATGAGTAATTGGATCAGTTTCAGCTGACTCGGTTGATTTGGTTAAAGTTTCGACCAATAACAAAACAATTAATAACATGACGCGAGTCGTATTCACACCACTACAAGTCATGTTAGATTTGGCTCTTCATATGTTAAAAATACAGAGGACTACTCTCGCATTACTGACATGTTAAGTTGTTATTGAGGGCTTATTCGAAAACCTAATTATTTAGATATATATAGATAGTGGTTCTATTCGAACAATGAAGTACGATAAATTGTAAACCGGGTATTCCAAGCCCAATTAACAACCTTATGCTATGAAACGGTAAATTGAACTAAAACTGTAAATTGAGAATAAAATCAATAAAATGACTAAAGAGAAATATACTATTGAATGGACGATTAAAAAAGATTACAACTCTAAAACTATAACAAAAAAACGATAGGTGAAGCTGTTCAAGACGCTTGAGATCTCTCATACTGTATAAAACTCATTCACAATGTGTTTACTAATTTTCTTGATGATTATGATTCTCTAATACCGCTTACTTATAATAAGCTACCTCTTAATCCTTTCTTATTCTCCAAGTCTTCCTTACAAGACAATTACCAAATTACCGCTACATAAAAACCAAATATCAGGTCATTGCAATATCGGCCACCTAAAGTTCCACATTGTCCTCAAGGTGGGTAAAAATTAACTTGGCGTTCCATAAAAAATTTCCCACTTTGTAAAACGCTTTTGGGTTAAAATGACTTGGATTAGGTTTGAAATGAAAATAAGAATTGTATTGTTGTGGAAACTCAAATCAGCAAGACCTCACAAGAGCTGATGTCATCGTCAGAACTCAAAACCCAACTTATGCTTTCCCTACTACATTCTTCCTTCTTTCTTCATTTTTTCTCTTTCAAACCCAAAAAGCCTTATTGATAGAGGGTCGGAGTCATATAATTATAGGTTGTTATCGATTAACTACGTCTGCTCTATGTAATAAATTTATACACCTTAATTAACTATAATGCATTAGTGGTAAGCAAGGGGTCGATCCACATGTATATGCTTGCATGACAAAAAGAATTTTATGACAAAAGAAGTTTTTGATTTTGAGTTTATAAAAGCGATACACGATTTAAATTTCAAATAATAAATATGAAGACTAGAGTTTGGGGAATTTAATTTCCTGATTTACTAAAGTGGTGCGTTAAAAATATGTTTTTAATCAGTTTTATGATGAAAAAAGTCTTGCTATTTTAGCTCCCCAACTTCTGGGCGTAGGAACTATATAGCTACTAATACGGTTTCGGCGAGATTCGGCTTCTGGGCGTAGAACTCAACCATACCACTAACTTTCTAATACATGTTCATAACTTCCAATTCATGTTAAATAAGAAGAAATCATACAAGATAGGCATGGTTCATCATCCTAAGGACTGATAAGGTCTCCAAGGAATCTTAATAAAGTTAGCTTCTGGGCTACTCATTACTAACTTTCTAATACCTATTTTCTAGCGGAATTTTTAATAATAAAAATACTCAAATCAAAATAAAGAAATTTAAAGAACACAAGAATTTAACGTGGAACCTTTCTTGGCCTTGAAAGAAAGAAAGCCATGACCCACTAGGGATTTCAACTTCCCTTATTAATTTTATGTAATTACAATTCTCTATTACATAAAATTCTTATTCTGCTTCTCTTCTCTAGGCCTATTCTTCTCTTCTTCTCCTTCTCGGTTCTCCTTCTTGTTTCTTTTTATCTCTTTACAAAATTTCTCACAATTCCCCTTAGACTTCCCCAAGTCTAATTACAACTTCTCTCAAAAACCCTTACAAAATAATTCTTCTAAATTGGATGAACAAACAAGAATAGCGCACGGGAAAATTGTTAGCAATTAATTAGCTATTAAGAACTCTTTATATCTCCCTTTTCTTGATTTTGGATCTCACAATTTATAATATGGGCACACGAAGGATTTCTCAAAATTCTCTCCAAGATCTCCTTAAAAATGCCGGTTAAAGAAAACTTACATTTATATACTCATCATATTAGGGTTTGCCATAATCCCATGACATAACGGTGTGGGATTAGTGGGCATATACCGTGGGATCATGCGCAAGAATACTTGGTAGTTACTCCAAGTCTTTCCTTATCATTTGGCTAAAAATAGCCAAGATCCTAATTTTAAGGAGCTTTTTTAGGAGTAGTTATTTTAGAAGATAGTTACTTAATTCCTTAATTAATTCCCTTGTTCTACCTTGACTTATCTAACCGTACAACAAAAATAAAAAGAAAATTTTAAAAATATTTTCTTAATTATTCGTTGGCCACTTCTCTGACCGGTTGATCTGGGAACACTGCATTGTCTCTGATTGAACATTCTTCGAATTTGACTTAATCTTGAAACGTAGAGTAGCAATGTCCTTTTCAACTTCTAAAGGTTCCATCGACGACCATTTAAAGACCGGATATATAACCTAACAAAATAATCTCAAACAATAATATGTTTGTTTATAAACGTTAAAGTTATCATCAAAACCAAATGGGCCAACAATAAGGTAACTATATCCCGAAACTCTAGAAAGAAGACTTATCACGCATCATGATAAATGAAAATAACACATGAAATATCATAACATACATATTGTAACAAACAGAGAAGAGGAAAACAAGCTTAAAATCTTATTGCCCTCAACTATAGAGGGGGATTGAGAATCATGACAATAAGTACAATAGCTTTCAACATTCAAACAATAAAATATTTCTTCACCAAGTGTAAAATCAAAACCATAAATTCTGAGAACACCTTGATTAAATACCCAAAGGAAAGTTACTACAAACTATTAGTGTTCAGGAAAAGTTACAACCCAAATGCTTGAATTTTAGAGCTAAAGTATCAAAGGAAAGTGTTTAGGTAAATAGCTAATGAAAGTTTCTAACTAAAGAGTTACTTAAGCATGCAAATACATGGATAAACTAAGAAAGAAGAGAGAAATGAGCTTGGTTCACTTTGTGAACTGAAGGTAGTGTATCTTTCTTCAGAAAATTGGAGTATAAATAGCCAAAATGGAGGAGCTTCCCACTTGCTTTCACGATCATTGCCAAGTTAGTCTAACAAGCAACCTCCTTCATCTTGAGCAGTAGTTGAACAGGAGTAGGAAGGCTGAAAGCACGCAAGGGGAAGGATTGGAGGAAGCTTGAGGTAAAAAGTGTCACGGACAAAAATTGAACAGTAGTTGTCTGATGTGAACAAGTCGACTCAACTGCACCGGTCAACTGCTCGACTGGTTTAGTCAGGTGCAATTTTTCTTCTGAAATCTTTCTAAGTGTTTGGCCTATTCATTTTTGCACAGCTACGGGGTCGACCCCCAGTCGACCATGCTCGACTCCTTCCTTAATTTTTTCAAAGATTTGTGATTTTTAATCCGAAGGCTCGGATTTTGATTCACGAGGTCCATTAAGTGCCCGATCATGTCAAAGCTTCCTTGAGAGCGGCTAAAAACTCCTGACCAACCATACCACTACACCACAAGCGTAAATCATAAAATTTGATCATATTAGGCCTAAGATGAGTAAGAAATACAAAAAATTGGATTAAAATCAATTAATATTGGGACATAAATCAAGCGATAAGTGCGTGTATTATGCAAGATTTCCCCCATTTACCTTACTCTCCCGTCGGTAGGGATGGTCACGGGTCTAGGACGCTGTTGGACCCGCCCCAGACCCGCCCCTTTTTTAAGGGTCTGAGTCTTATTTTTTGAGACCCTTCAGATTCGAGTTGGATCTGGATCTAAAAAATAATTGGCGGATCCGGGTCCGAGCCCAATATTCACACCCTAGACCCGCCCCTTGGACCCTTATAAATATTACATTGTCCTTTTTTTTTGTCTTCTACGTATGAATTCCGCCCCCAACACTTTTTTTTCATATAATCATAATATATATAAATAATATGTATGCTACTTGCTAAGTGCTAACCCAATTACCCTTATTTCATGGTCTCGAACTAGTGTTTATAATAGAATTTAAGCGTATATGAGTGACGCTATGCGAGTTTAGATGTTAAATTAGTATTAAATATTTGTAAAATACGATGATAACTCTCTTACAAATATACGAAAAATATAATGACTTACAAATGTTTCAAATTTGACAAATTAAAGAGATTTTCTTTAGAGCCACTAAGAACCCATTAAGGACCCTAGACCCATCAGATTCGGAGGGTCTGGGTCCGGGTCTGAAAATTTTGGACCCTTAGGGTCCGGATCCAGGTCTGGATCTCAAAAAATTAAAAGGGTCCGGGTCCGGGTCTGATTGGACCCGCTCCAGACCCGCCCCATGACCATCCCTACCCGTCGGCGACCCTATAGCTATCTCCGGCCAAATTTACGCCAGCCAACTGCCAGAGAATTCATGCAATAAGGTCCACAGTGTCCACCGCCTAGCTGGTTATTAGTCCCAATGTGTTTGCCCATTCTCTCTCCTCCAATCCAAAAAATCCCTAGTTTTTTACATTCATAACCAACTTCCCTCTCTCGCCGTCGCCGCTAGTCCCACCACTAATGTAATACTCGCAACAACCTTACAAACCTTCCCGACGTTAATATTCTTAGTCTAGTAGCCGCTTCCATCACGTGCACTATTTTCTTCTCTTGTCGATTCTTCTTATCTCACAAGCCTTAGCTATTCCTCTCCCTTGCTCACTTGTTTGTCAACTGTTTTAACCACGTGCAGTCGTCTTCCATGAACATCTACTTACAGTTTCGCCTGTTGTTCTATTTTCGATGATCTCAGGAATGGACTCTTCTTTTCTTCTTTTTTTTTCCTCGAAAATTCAGCTGATGTTCTCTTATTCCTAGACTGCCGTAAACCTAGACCTCCTCCACTTCCATCACCACAACGTCCGCCGACAACCACTTCTGTTCTTTGTTCGCCGGAATTCGGCCAACCACCAAGTGCTTCTCTTCTTTACATTTTTTTTCGTCAATTTTTCTTGCTACTGTTTTTTTCTAATGTTCCTATTTTCTTCTTTATTGCCTTTTCTCCAATTTCTTCTACTCTTCTTTTTCTTCATGCCTCCGTCTCGTAGTTTACCTACCCCGCTCAATTTCTTTTTCTTAACCCTAATACTTGTGTACTCCTTTTTGTTCTCCTCAACATTACTTATGTGCAGATTTAGGTGTTGTTCATCTTTTTTGTTTTCTTCCTCTTTAGTGGGTTCATAGTATATAATGACCATGTGTTCATCCTTCATCCCTTCATGTAGGTGAAACATCGAAAATTTATTGTGGCTACAATCGTGTCTTGCAAATTTTGATTTCTCTAAATGTTCATCACAAAACTCATAGATTCATTTTCCCTATTTTTCATAAATCTTATTCATCGAGGTCGGTTTGAATGAGTGAATGACCTTTTCTTGGACAGCCTTCTTGCACTTCTCCAAAGGTGAAATTTCAGCCTCAAAACTCGTAAAGAATTTATCAAGATCAGTCCTTACATTGTTTTTTGGACTCATTACATCTCCGGCGAGTTTTCAGTCACCAGAATCGTATCGCTCTGATACCATGTTTGCTATGACCCAGTAAATTGAATTAAAACAACAAATTGAGAATAAAATGAATAAATTGACTAAAGAGAAATATACTATTGATTGGATGATAAAAGAAGATTACAACTCTAAAAGTATAACAAGAAACAATAAATTAATCTATTCGAGACGCTTGAGATCTCCTAATTAGTATAAAACTCACCCACAATGTGTTTACTTATTTTCTTGACGATTATGGCTCTCTAATACCCTTTATTTCTAATAGTTCCTCTTAATACTTACTTATTCGCCAAGTCTTTCCTACAAGACAATTACCAAATTACCACTACGTAAAACTAAATATAAGGTCATTGCACCTTACTAACCAAGTGACCTATGATGTAGCACTAAACATAGTGCTGTACTTTACTTAAGAGATTGATTTTACACTGTCTCTAGCCATTTAAATTGCTAATTTACAAGTTTACCACCTAAAATTAGTATGTAACTTGTAACTAATCTTCTATGGACTAAAAAGTCTACCCAGTCTGAATTAAAAAAGGATTATACAACAACCATAACGTTCCTTGAAGAACAATTCTTTGTCGACAAGCTAAATGTATGTAGTTTTGAGTGTGTATGAGTACACTGTCTAGTGCAAGGCCGGCTATATGCCTGTGCAAGCTAACTAACTACACAGGTACCCTCACGTAAATAGTAGACATGTATATATCATTATGATATGAACGGCACTACGAAGTTCAACATTGAAAAACACAATGAAAAACAATGCAAAAGAACACAAGTGTTTATGAGGTATCTTAGATTCCTCCCCCTCAAATGATGTTTATTATAATTGAACTCAACAATACAATGTATAATAAACCCTTCCTTATCTTGAGAACAACCTCTCAAGCTTTGACTATAGCGTACCTAGGTTGGGTTTCTATGGCCCTATTAAGTAGATCGTTACTCAAAAACGCGGTTCTATGTAGCGTACCTAGGTTGGGTTGGGGGTGCTGTGGTGGTGGGTGGTTTGTCGGGAAATGTTTGGCGTTTCTACGTTTTTTTTCTGGGTATTGTTCTTTACTTTGGGGTTCGTTTTTCTTTTACTCCTTTTGTTTGGTGTGCTGTGTCTAGCTTCAAAGAAGGTATGATTGTTTGTCTCGAATCCTTTGTGGACGATGTTTAAACTATATATATATATATATATATATATATATATATATATATATATATATATATATATATATATATATATATATATATATATATATATATATATATATATATATATATATATATATATATATATATATATATATATATATATATATATATATATATATATATATATGGTGTCTTGGAGTTTTGTGCTGGTTTCTTGAATGATGCGTGGGCGGCTGGGTTTTGTTTTGTCGTGAGTTGGGATCTCATTCACGGTGTTTTTGTTAGTTCCGTGTGGTTTTTTGGGCGGCTGAGTTGTATTTTGTCTGATGATTTTTCTAGTTGTCACTAGTGGAAAAAAAGCTATAGGCTGCTAGTTATTGGCTGCGGTTTTCATAAAAACGCAGCCAATATGAGTAATAATAAAATGCTGGGAAAATTTTCCTTGATCAAGATTTGGTGTTCTTCTTGTTTACTGGAGCTATTGGGTCGGGTTTTGTTTGGGGTCGTCTGAGGTCGTGGGTATTCAATGATGTCTAATGCTTTTAGGGTGTTGTTGTTAAGTTTTCTTGTTTCAATGGTGGCAATTTTCCTTGATCAAGATTTCAATGGTGCTAAATGTTTGGCTTCAATGGTGTCAAAATCCTCGCTTCAATGGTTTTGGGGTTGGTGTCTTGGGCTGGGTTGTATATAGACTGGTCTTTTTCTGGTTTCAATGGTGGTTTTCTTGATTGTTGGATATATTGGGTCGGGTATTTTTTGGGGTCGATTATGGTCGATGGTGCTCAATGATGGCTAGTGTTTTAACGGTGTTGGTGTTAAGTTTTTCTGGTTTCAATGGTGTTAATTATCCTGGTGTTCTTTTCCTCGTGTCGATGGTAGGCTAAAGCCTAATTGGGTTTCCTTGGTGTCTGGTGGAAGGTTTCTTTGGGGGTCTTGGTTGCCTCTAGTGGTGGGGGCCTCGTGGTGTTGACCCATTGTCCAAGTTCTTTGGGGATTTGTGCTTGTGGGCGTATGACTTTGAGTTTGGGCGTGGACGGTTGGCTAAAGCCTATTTTCAGTTTTATTGGTGTTTTCTTCGAAAGGCTTCTCCGGGCGTCTTGTGCAACGGTGACCGATACATGGTGTGGGAAAGCTTGCCTTTTTTCGAAAACCTGGAGTGGTGTTTTTTTTGTGGATGGCGATTCATATGCCGAGGCGGCGGATGACATTGAGAAAGCTGGTTCCAATGGTGCTGGCATTTTCATGGTGTTGCTATGACTAGTTTTTTTCATTCTTGTTTTGGTGTATTAGGTGTAAAACCTGTATTGGTGTCGCTTTTGCGAGTTTTTTCTTCCTCCTTAGTGTTTTAGGTGTAGTATCCGTATTTTCGGAAAATTTATAGGGATGCATAGTCTACTCTTATGCTGTTTTCGAGTGGCCTGTTGCTTGGCCCTCTATTCCTCTGGCTTTTTTTCCCCTCGAGGTGTTTTTATGCCGGAGGTTGTGGGGTTCCCAAGTTTTAGTGTTGGTGTTTCCTTTCGACCTTTTTAATATATTATTCCCAATTTTCAAAAAAAAAAAATTTGACTATAGCGTAATTCTAAATTATTCAAATACAAAGGTATTTATATTTTTTAAAATATTTTTTTCAAAGAAATAGGACACATGATTTGGACAAAGAACTAATGTTGTAGGCTAATATTTGATACTATTTGTAGATATATCAAAATTGTTAATACCTAAATATAGAAAAATAAAAAATAGATTGAAAATAGACTTTTCTTTAAAACCCAGGCTAATTCAACTAGAACCATTTCAGAGATGATGTACGTAAACTATAAATGAATTGAAATCTCAATAGATGAACTCACTTTGAAATTTTAATCAAATGAGATAATCCAAAAGTTCAGATTTTTAACTTTTATTAAAAGTTGGAATTTTTAGCATCAAATCCATCAAGTTGGAATATTTAAAGTAATTTTCCATAAAAATGTAATGACATGTATCTTGCAGCACACTTTATTGCTTTGTTAATTAAAAGATTTAAATAGAAACTTCCATAATTGCATGAAAAGCAATATGCAAAGTTAGAACACTCTCAAGTTTCTAGCAATGCGTAAGCCTTCTCAAAGTTTGTGTGCTTGTGATGCATTTTATTCTATGAATGATGTATCTTTTTTTAGAGGAAGAATAAATCATTCTAGAACCACATCATTACTCACCATAAACTCACATTTACATCACACAATTAACTATGACAATAAACATAGCAATAAGCATGCATTAAACAAGGAGTTCCACAACCTTTCAATGCCATTCATGTAGCCAAACTGACCAGAAAAGAATCCAACAAACAGTGCTTGAATGAGCACCCTATGTGCTCGAACGAGCACTTAGTTTGGAACCATCTTGCACCGTGTGCCTTGAACGAGCAATTGCCTTGAACGAGCACACCCCTGCAGTCCACTTTTGACTTAGTTTTCATGTTGCCTTGTTCAAGGCATGGTTCGACCCTTTAGTGAAGCCTCATTTGCCTCACATTAAACACCTCATCGATCGTTCCAAACTTTAAACCATTCACATACGACACATCCTCATCGTTCCTCTCCAAAGTACAAGATAAATCATGTTCGATTATATGTTTAATGTTAACGTCATCATCACTAATATTGGTACTTGCATTAACACATTATAATAATAATGTTTCAACAAGTTCTTACTGGCGCAGCTGTAAACTCCTTCATCAGTCATGAGTGTGGTATACGAGGTCTGCGGACTAATCCTTCCAGGAGTAGCTTTTATTACTTATAGCCCACAAATTATTTTATTATATAATTGTTAGGCTTTATCGTATACTTTTATTAATCATTATTCACTAATTGCAATTAATTATCATTCATGGATAACACTAATTGTAGTAGTTGGATTATTTGGATAACACTAATTGTAGTAGTTGGATTATTTAAAATTCTATAATTTGTTAATCAATCCAATTCTTGAATTTAGTTAGCTATTAATAAAAGATTCAAAAAAAATAATCAAATATATTAGTCAAACATACCAATTAAATCAAAATCTCAATTTGTGATTTTAAATATCAATTTGTTTTCGAAGGGTTGGGTGAGTATATAGGTGGCCGGGATATATTTAGTGGATTGCGGTTCAAGTTGGAAAAGACTGTTGGGTATTTGGTGCTGATGGTGGAGGATTTCTTCATGGAGTTTTTTCGGGTTTCTTTGGAGATACGTCTTTTGACTAAGGTTTTTGTATAGGTGGTGGTTGTCTTAAGTAGGGTGGTGGTGTTTAGCAGTTTTGTGAGATGAGGTTATTTGCGAGTTTGCAGGGGCTTTGATTTTTGGTGTTATGATGGCCCATAGTGTGTCGGTTGGCACTTGTGATGGTGTTTGCTTCTGTGATGGTGCTTTTGTCCGGCAATTTGTGATCACTAGTACAAAAAAACGTCAATGGCTGCGGTTTTTTGACCGTTATTGGCTGCGGTTTTACCTCGCAGCTCTTGGAATAGCAGCAAATGAGATTTTATTATTAGCTGCGGACATTACAACCACAACCTTTAGTCATTTAACAAAATAAAAAAAATTTTCAGATCTATAAATCTAGAAATCAAAAACGAAATAAAATACAATGTTTTTAAAACAAATGTTTCGAATTCCTGCCAAAAATGGAACATAAAGAAATGGAACATAATTTATTAGAGATCTAAAAATAAATCAAAGAACAAACGAATGTTTCGAATTCCTTCCATCATTTCGTTTAATACAAAATCAAACTGATAATATTAATTACATACAATATCAAAATTACATTCAAAATGAAAAGTTTATTGTTTTCATGGCTTCCTGCTATAGGAAAAATAAGAGCATCATGAGAGTTTAAATTCTGTGGTGTTTAATGTCTAATCATGTATTTCATTACCCTTCCAACTAGGGTCCCTTTTTAAACAATAGAACAAGCCTACTCCAAAAAATTTACAGAAAATATCAAAAAACCATTCGTGATCTTCAAATCTGAAGAAATATTAATTTGCAAGCTTGATTATCTCCAGATCTGCATCTGTAATAACAATCAAGTAGTATTAATCCCAGATCGAGATTGGACATAAAAATCATTGAAAAACTTTGATTACCTGAGAATTAAGAGAGTCAGGAATTAAGAGTCGCCATTTTTTGCTCAGAAGAAGACGAGAGAAGACGAAACAAGTTGATCTGGAATTATGAGGAACACGTTCTGATGAGGGTGTTTGTGAGGGAAGACGAAACAAGTTGAGGGAAGACTGAAATACTACCGTTTTTCTAATGAAGAGAGAGAATAGGCTGATTTCTAAATGAAGAAGATGAAAGAGTTCTTTATGTTTGAAGAAGATGAAAGAGCAAAGGGTTTTTTAAAGGAGGGGTTTTCTAATGAAGAGAGAGAGTAGGCTGATTTTTAGAAAGGAGGGTTTTGAAGACTAAGAAAAACGGCGCTTAAAATAAGAACGCGCTTCAAATTTTAGGGTTTGGCTGTTTTTGGGCTGGGATTCAAATTTAGAATAGGCTGCGGACATATTGAAAAACCGCAGCCCATGACTTATTTTAATTTTTGGCTGCGGACATAGAAAAAAACCGCAGCCTATTCTATTTTTTTTTAATTTTACATATTGGCTGCGTATACACTATAATCGCAGCCAATAAGTCGCAGCCAATAATCTTTTTTCCACTAGTGGATGGTGGGTGATGGTGTTTTGTCTTGTAGGGGTTTTCTTGCCGACGACATATTTCAGGGCCGGTTGTCTTGGCTGCCATGTTTCGAACATGGTCTTTGGGTGACTTATCTGACTCCTTGGTGTGATTATTTTCGGCTCAATGCATGAAAAAATTTCTTGCCTATATCGGATTGGTGTTGGTGTGCTTAGAAATTGGTCCCTTGGGGACTTGTAGAGTCTTTTTTTGGTGTCTTTTTTTGGTCTGTAAGGTGTGAGAAGGTAATGGCGACTATGGTGGTGTTTTGCTTTTTCTAATTTGGTGTGTAAGGAGTATAAACTTTATATCTATTGTTAAACTGTATGGTGTTGCATAGCCCACTCCTATGCTGTTTAGAGTGCCCTGTTTCTTGGTCCCCACTTCTAATGGTTTTTTTCCCTCGCGGGGTTTTTTTTATGCCGGAGGTTGTGGGTGCCCAAGTCTCAGTGTTAGTGTTTTTCTATTTATATATATATATATTTCTAATTTCCAAAAAAAAAATATCAAATTTTTAATCAGACACTTTAATTCAAAAAGATTTTTTTAAATAATTAAATAAGCAAGTGTAGGAATCAAAATTAACAAATTTATATTTAATAAACAAAGTTCGAAATTTTACAACAAAAACAATTTTAGTAAAAATTTCCTTGAAGTTCTTAACTTTATCAAGAAAATTAAAATCATCATGAGTAAATAAACAAATAATATATATTATATGTATATAGCCTATATTTAAATGCCCAAAAAAATTCAATAAAAGAGGAAACTGATGGCACAATAGGGTCTAGTACTATTTACATTTACTATGCGGAACATTAAAACCTTCCCAAGACCCAATCTATAACTATTACTAAAACAAAACACTGCTGACATCATCACTATTTAAAAATGCTTACGTGTCACAATCTCATTAAAAATTTTCCCTCCAACACTCAATGATGATGTCATTGTTTTTATTACTAATTTTTTTTATCTTTGACTCTATTACTCACATCATTTAATGTTTTAGAAATTCATATATATTATTTCTTTTTTTTAATTATTTATAAAATCTTTTTTATTTATTAAATGAGTATTATTATAAAATTATATATATTATTTCTTTTTTATTTCATTTATTTCTATTTTTTCGTTTAAACTTTTATAAATTAATTTTACATATTTTTGTGTTAATTTTGATTTTGAAATGTGTCATTAATAGTTGTAATACTTTATATAAATTAATTAATATAATTTATGTCGAAAAATTTAATAAAACCGTGCATTGCACGGGCACTAACTAGTTATTGAAATGAAATGAAACAAGTAATTTGGGATGAAATAATAATCCTTTGTAGCGTGAATCCACTAGCAAAATAAAACCCGAGACAAAAACCACAAACGAAGTTCCTCTAGTGTAGTCCACCAATAAGTTCGTAATACGCCGTGTACTAGTTCGTCATTAAAAACCCTTTCTTAAACTAATTTTTTGTGTATACAACTCCTGTATTCAACCACACTATTTTTTATGCTAAGATATTAATCCGTAATACAATATTACCAACAATGGGAAAAATTTTGCTTTAGCCGAATTAATCATGAAGAACTAACCAACAAGTATCATAACTAATACTAAAGTAATAGGATTCTATGCCGCGTGTCACTACTGGAGAGCTTATTTTCCAGTCCAAGTATTACGTTTTAAAGACAAGTTTATTTTCAATCTATTTTTCATTTTACATTATTTTGTTATTAAAAATCTATTTTTAATTTTATATTATTTCTTTGAAAAGAACATTATTAATAAATGTAAATACCTTTGTATTTGAATAATTTAGTATTACGTTTTAGTCATATTATGATTGTAAAAAATATTACAAGTTAGTAATTAAGAAAAATATAGCTACAATGTATTTTAAAATAATTTTTATAATATATTTTAAATTATTTTATACATTTACATTTTTATAATTAATTTTTATAATTAATTTTTATACATGTTCCATTTGTATGGAAAATTACTTTGAATATTCCAACTTTAATCGATTTCATTATAAAAATTTCAACTTTTGATTAAAATTAAAAAATCCGAACTTTTGGATTGTCTCATTTTAAAGCTCTAGACTCTGTAGTAATTTAAAAGAGAGTTCATCTAATGACATCTCAATTCATTTATAGTTTACGTATTGCATCTAAGAAATGGTTTGGGTCGGATTAGGCTGGGTTTAAAGACAAGTCTATTTTCAATCTATTTTTATTTTACATTATTTGGCCTAGCTACAAAATTCATTCTTTGTCCAAATCATGTGTCCTATTTCTTTGAAAAGAACATATTTAAAAAATGTAATACCTAAATAATTTAGTACTCCCTCCTATTCATCATATGTGTCTCATTTGACTTTTCACCAATTTTTGGTAATAAAATGGGACCACATGTGTAGGAAAGACAATTTAATTTATAATAAGTATTAACACATGTGTAAGGGAGAAAGTGCAATTTATAGTCAAGTGGGACCACATGTGTAGAAGAGAGAGTCTAATTGTGGTAAAAAGAAGGTACCAAAAATAAAAATCAGACATTTAAAAGGAGTTGACTCAATATAGAAATGACACATATGCTGAATAGGAGGGAGTATTACGTTTTAGTCACATTATTATTTTAAAAAAAATACAAGTTAATTAAGAAAAAATAACTACTTCCTCGGTTCCATATTAATTGCATGATTTGCTTTGTCACACTAACAATGTACGAATTAAATCTATAACATCTCTAATCATACATATCGCAAAATTATAAAAACTCAAAATTAATAAACTTTGAATCGAGACGATTCAAACAAGATCTCATATGACTATGTACTAACTTTTAGATTACTGACAATATAAAAGTCAATTTGCTTGATGAATAGTAGCGCAGTCAACAATGTTGCAAGTAAAAAAGAACAGAGAAAGTACAATGTATTTGAAAATAATTTTGAATATATGTTGAGTTATTTTAGAATAAATCTTGTGCAGTAATGCTAATATCTAGAAGTAGAATGATCTTTGCTACGTTAACAAAAATTACCTAATAAACAAATTTTATAAGAAGAAAGCCACATATTTTAGCGAATGAGGTAAAATATATAGTTACAATTTATTAGTATTCAATTATATACCTAATTCGACAATAACTTTTATTTTGTAAATAAAACAACTTAAACTTTAGTACTTCATATATGATGAACATTTCAAGCAAATAAACATACGAGTTATTACTCTTAATTTTTTCAACGTTTTTAGAACCTTATTAATAATTTAAAAGTCTAACTCTTAATTTTAGCTCTAATATAGTTCTATTATGAGAACTAGAATGAAAATTAGAATGAAAGCTTTCCAATTTTAGCTGGCATATATGTTCAACGATTTGAGCTAGAGATTTAAACGGTGTAAGTAATTATACAGTAATTAGAGAATTTTCTTATTAGATTCTTAAATTGACAATGGAATAGTTAGGGACCTTAATGATTGTGAAGTTGTGATCAAATTCTCATAAGGTGTATAAACAAGTTCTTTTATCAAATACATTTTCTTTAGCTTATTTTACCATTTAAATCAACTATAATTCCCTCAACCAACTAATGCTCAATTCTCTCTTTTACCAAACACTCTCTTTGTTAGATTTAAAATCATATCATAATGCACATTTACTCTTGTCATAAGGGAAAGAACTCCATGAAAGTTTGAGTTGTAACCAAGTGATGAAATCAAGCATTTTCTATCTTAGATGTTAAAAACAAAATTATTTATTACTTATATGATTTTTAGGTGATCCGTGCATGTAGGGATGGCAATGGGTCGGACTCGGCTCGGATTATACATACTCCAACTTTGATCCGGATAATAGTCGGAGTATTTTTTTCAGTCCACCTCCACTCGGAGCCGGATTATGCATACTCCAAGTTTGCCCCGACACGGACTCTCGGACCTCCAACGGAGTTGGATAAGGAGTCGGATTATCATCAAACAGTATCATTGATTTTGTACTAATGATTTTAAATTATAACAAAATATATTTTTCAAATACTACAAAAAAATATGTACTTTGAATTCAAGTTTAACAAGAGAAATATTCCTAGTACTACAATTTAACAAAATTTTCTCGCATTTTGATTTGACGTATTTTATTTCTCTTGATCTGATTTGTCGTATTCTGATTGATTAATCTAAATAAAAATACCAAGTAGTTTTTGAAAATCGAAAATTACAATTAGTATGAGAGAGAGCTAGAATTAGTCACGTCTTTAAAGGAAACTAAATATTGGTGTAAAAGTCATATTTAAAATCAGATTCACTTCAGGGTCGGAGTCGGGTCGAAGTGTCGGATTTTTATTAAGGTCCAACTCCGGTCCGTCTCTAACTCGGACTCGGATCGTAAAGTCAGAGTCGGAGTCGGATGACTTTTTCCTCGGACTTGAATCGAATTATATTCCTCGGATCGAGTCGAACTAGGGTCGGATTCGAACTGAATTGTCATCCCTACGTGCATGGCACAGGTAAATACCTAGTGATTTTATATTGTTTTGGTGTAAACTTCATATGCCTTTACGTTTACAGCATTGTAGTTAGTTTTGAAAACTCTTTTAATTCACCGATTTTAGAAACTCTTTCAAAAACACTTAATATTCAATTATAAAGAAGAATCAATATTCTCTTCATAGCACAATATTAAGAACAATACTCCCTTCGTTCTTATATGTGTGTCCTATTTGAAGATTTCACACATATTAAGATAGTGGGAATCTTTGTTGATTGTAGGTATTATTTTATTATAATAGTAGTGTGAATTAATGATTGTATTAATATTATAAGAGAGAAAACATAAATTAATTATTATAAATGGGATATTAGAAGAGAGAGGGGGATTTTTTTATTATAATAGTGGTGTGAATTAATGATTGTATTGGTATTATGAGAGAGAAAATATAAATTAATTATTACAAATGGGATATTAGAAGAGAGAGGGGGTGAAAAGAGGGTATCAAAACTTTCCATTTTAGGAAATGGGACAAACATATGAAACTACCCGTTATAGTAATGTGGACAATCAAAAAAGAACGGAGGGAGTAATGTTTAGAGGAGTTACATAATAAAATTAACATTTAATTTAATTATCATATTAAAAAGAGGATTGTAACTAGAATCTAGCTCAACTAGATTAGTCATATGATCAGACACACAAAATAGTCTCACACATTGTACGATGTGTGACCCATTAGGTTTAGTGACATTAATTTCGGACTGTATCAAATAATAGTCCGGTGACGTTTATTGGCTTATAGTAAAACATAAATGTTATTCAATGTAAAACTAAATTAACCTGTGCTTGTATACTTACTTAATTACCATTAATGACTTAAAAAATATTCATTTGATTATTGGACATTTCTAACAATTATCTATTGAAATAGAAAATTATTTATTTATTTACATTATGAACATGAAAAGATTGGAATACTTCTGAAAAGGTTATGTCTCAAATTTCTTTTTGGACACTCGAATTATTATTTGTAGTTATACGTTTGAAATTTTAGATTATTATTTACATTATGTAGTATTTGGGAACAAGTATTTCATTTCAAATTATATATATATTTCAATTATGAAACCATAATTGATAAATCTGAAAATGAGAAGGTTTGGGTAGTCATTTTCAAATTCTCAACTTTAAGTACTTTAAAAACAATGGTGGAATTTGATCCAAATCTTAATTTGAAAAAAATTGATTTGTTCAACAATCAAATGTGAGTCAACTTCAAATTTTCAAATGAAACCATAATCCCCAAACACAACATTACTTAATTTGGTAGATTCTAAACTTTGCACCCTCACTATTCTTTGGTCTGGCATAAAAGTATTATCACGATTTCCTCACAACACAGTTTAATTTTTAAATTATATACTTCCTCCGTTTTGTTATTGCTCCCAATAATACTTTCACACTATTTATCACTTAATTTTCATATTATTGTTGTTAATTTATAGGTTAAAACATAGTCATATGAAAGGTTGTTAGGATCGTGATTCTACGTAGGATTGTTGAGGGGTAGGATCGAAATCGGTAGAATCAGATCGTAGGATCATGTGATCCTACAAATATGCATTAATATGCTTTAGATAAGTAATTTTCAACTGTATTTGTTTTTTTTATATTTTAAGGTTTAAATTAACATTTATTTGACTTCAACTATTAAGTTTTTTGTAAAAGATACCTTTAATAATCATTTTTAAAATGCGAATCAAGGAAAACTTGAATTTTAGTCATATTGATATAATTGTTTAAATATATAAATATATATACATAAGTAAAATCTGGATTATATGAAATTTTTATACGATTGAAACCATCCTTGTAGGATCAGATCATAAGATCGTAGGATCGTAAAATCGTTTTATGATCCTACCACTCAAATCCTGGAGCTAAGTAGAATTGTACGATTCTACCAATTTAAGATCCTACCTACGATCCGGATCGGTCGCCTAATTTTGGATCGTAAGATCATAGAATTGTTGATCAGGATCGAGATTCTGATAACCATGATTATATGAGATTTTGTTTAAATCGTCTCAATAAGAATTTTATAATTTTAGGTTCTACAATTTTTCGATGTGTATAATTAGAGATATTAATGATTGAATCATAGGATTGGTGCATGTGAAAGTATTCTTGAATCAAAGTAAAAACCGAGAAAATATATTTTTGGAAAAATTACCTAGAACAATCCAACCTATTTATGATTTTAGTACAATAATCTCAACTATTGATAACCATTAATAATCCCAACTTTTAGGAGTATTTTCCAAGAGTAACTTTGTAACCGGATGACTTGCTATAGCAGGTTTTATTTTTTTTAATAAAAGATAAATTATAATAAGTGTAGAAAAATTGTTAAAGAAAAGGCAAATTATCAATGGTACCCCTGAGGTATAGGGTATTATCAATGGTGCCCATAAGTTTTTTTTTTATTCCAATGGTACCCCTATCTTTATGCGGTCATTACAACCGTGACACTTTTATGATTTTTTCTGTTAACTTACCGTTAAATTTTGAATCTAACCTAACCTGGTTAGTTTGTTGTTGTTTATATACCCAGGTTTTTTCATGTGAAACACACGATTCTCCTTCTTCTCTTTTTCCTCTCCTCTTCCTTCTCCTTCCATGGCTACTTCCTCAAGGAACTCATCTTTTTGCGGCAAAGTGTATTTCGGTACCACCAAAACACAACCTGCATGCCCTAATGTTAATTCCATTGAAGTTGGTGATAGTTAGATAAGGTTGAAGAAATTTCACTTAAATATATCTCAATCATAAATTAATCCTAATCTCAAACTTCCGTTTTATTGAAAAGGTTAATAAAGATATTTAAATCAAGATTCATTAAGCATAGGTTCAGTCATAGGCTTAAAACACACACAATCAATCAATAAAATATCAAATCATGCTTCAAATTATGGATTTCACCCTAACCCTAGATAAAGAAACTCACAATTCATAGCTATGGAAAACATACAACAAACAATAACTAAAAAGGAAGAACAAAATAATAGCATAAGAAAACTTACAATTCCGAAAGAAAACATAAACTAGATATAAGAAATCCAAATGAAACAATGAATTCTTCAAGGAAAGCTTTAATGAAAGTGCAAGAGAATTGAAAGAAAACTAAAAGAAAAACTGAAAATAAAGTTGGTCTAAGACAGGAAAATAATATTAGTAACCGCCATTATATATAATGGCTCCAAAAATTTCGAAGAAAAACTGTCAAAAATGCCTTCTGACGGAAAAGTGACGAGCATCGCTTTTTAGGCGATGACTCGTCACTCACTGTCTGCCTGGCGAACTTTGAATGGCCGTCGTTTCTTGCACGGTTATGGGATATGGACATATAATATACCGTTGGAAAGCTCTTGAAGTCTACTTTTCAATTCCGCAAACCTTGCATCAATACAATCTCTCTATCAAAAGTTATGGGCAAAAGAGTGAGCATGTATCAAATTTAACTTCCAAACTTTTGTCTTTTAACGGCCCGTTTGGTTAGTGGTACTAAATAGTGGTAATGGGAATGAATTATAGTGTAAAATTCCATCAAAACTTTTATGTCATTCCCATGGTAATGAAACTTAATTTGATCACAAAAAAGTTTTTTTGTTCACAATTTTCCATTACCATCTAATACCATCTCTCCCATTGGTAATGCATTGGAATGAGTTTTATGAACAAAATGAGATGATTGAAGGTTGTCAAACATGACAATCAAGGTAGCCAAGAGATTTTTCAACCCAAATTACACTAAATTTCATTCCCATTACCATGTTTTATTACCACCTACCAAACGGGCCGTAAGCACTTTTCATTCTTTTCTCTTTTACCCATCTTCATTGTGAAATATCTTCAAGTGAGCAACGATCTCTTCACATATTCTAGGGGTCTTAGGCTATTTCGCCAAGCCTTCACCCTCTTATAACTTCGGTACCTAACTAAAACCTCCAATTTTGCCTCAAAAATCATACAAAACACAATTTAAAGTTCATGAGACAAAACTATCATAAATCACCAAAAACCAACCCTAAAACCCACTAAAACTACATATAAGGAGCGTAAAATTAACACAGATAAGTGCAAATAATTGCACTTATCACTACACATGTATTTCGTGCCAAGCATTTGAATGGGGTTATTCTTATGATTTGAAGGAAAATATTGATGAAGCTGCAATTCCAGAGGTTCAAGGGCCTGGTCCTGCGTTCATGAATGGAGAACAATGTAATGAACTAAAAACTATTGTTCAAGGGTTGTCCAATAAGGTTGATAGCTTACTTAGGGTTGTTGATTTCATGAAACATGTTGTAATGTTTTTCCAGTTGTTGTTGGTCATTTCCATTATTAAGCCCTAATTATTATCTATCTAAGTTTAGGTATTATGTAATGTAAACTTCATTATTGAAGCTAATGAAATGGTATTTATATGAAATTGTACTTTGTTCTTAATTTTCATTCCTAAATGTAGATCATAATGAGTACCATATTGTAGCTATAATATATCACATACAGTGACTAAGTTATACAAAAGTTGGTTAAGTTGTTCTTCAACCATAAGCATATATAATACATACAAAAGAGGATTAACCTAATGTTCATCCTAGTTAGTTCAAAAGTTACTAGTTACAATTACAATACAATAAGACCATTCAATTAGCTTTGCCCTTTCCCTTCTCTGATGTCTTCTTCTTAGCCACTGACTTCTTTGCCCTACTGTTGGAAGTTGAAGCTTCATCATTGTTTCTTCCTAACTTTTGTATCTTTTTTTATTGTCCTTTGTAAGTGGACTTGTTGAACTAACCTTGGAGACTTTCTAGTAACCACATGCTTAATTCCCTTTCTTCTCATAGTACTCTTTGGAACTTTTTTGGTCAAAGTTATAACCTTTGGGGTTTTCTTTGGGGTTACATTTATCTTCACATATTTCATTGGGGTTTTCTTTGGTGATTTCTTAGGTGTTTTTTGGGTGTTTTCTCCACATATCTTTCCTCCTTATCCTCCTCCTTACTATCCTCATTACCCTCATTATTACCCTCCATGGTAGCTTCCACATTAGCTTGGTTTACCTCATTCAAGAACTCAACATTTTCAACTATCACATCATTTATGTTATGAAAAGATGGTTGGGGCTCCAATTCAGTCTCAACAGGTTTCCTCTGTTTCCTAATAACAAGTAGTTTGGGCCTAAAGTTTCTCTTGTGTGGTTTCCACCCCTTGGGCTTAATAATCCGCAATGGGGTTGAAATGGGGTCCGCTTCCATATCATCCTCATCAATCACAGCAGGTTCCTCAACATCAACATCTATATTACCCTCCTCAACATCAGCATGTTCCTCAGGTACAATGTCTATTAGTTGCTAGGGTTAACAGATACCTCAACATCAACATCCATATTACCCTCCTCAACATCATGATGTTCCTCAGGGTTTACAGGTACCTGAACATCAACATTAGCATGGTCATCACAATGTTCATCATCATCAGGTTGTTTTACCTCTTTTATTACAGGGTTTGGAGTGGGGTTTACATCATCATCATCCACATTCAAATTAGGTTGTTTTCATACGGTACACTTATTGACGGGAGTAAATAATGCTAATACAAATTACAAGCGGGAATTTGTATAAACCCCTTTGTGTGATGACAAAATGAAAATTACAAGATGATTACAATGCAATGAAATAAAGAAGATTATTGTGTAACGACAACCGTTTGATACGTATACAAGCACAGGTTAATTTAGTTTTACATTGAATAAAGATGATTACAATGCAATGAAATAAAGATGATTACAATGCAATGAAATAAAGAAGATTATTGTGATGACAAAATGAAAATTACAAGATGATTAAAATGAAAATACGGACTTAGTAATTTGATACGTATTGTCCCACTACTTTAGTAGTACATAGTGATTATATATAGGATTATTAGACACTAAATGTTCAACAATCCTCCCCCATCTTGGGTATAATAAGCCTCTCATTTACCAAAACTCATAATACATTTCATGCATCAACGCTAATATCCCTACGGATTGAATTAACGCCTAGTACAACACACTTAACAAGTGATCGAGCCAGAATCTATTTCCATAAGGAATTGAATCAAATGACCCTTCCAACCACTTGAAGACGCAGTACGCACAAAACAAATAACACAAAGTTATTAACTTGACACATTATAAGGCCGTGTCCGTATCTTATTCATAAGTTTATCATAGTCATTATGCCAATCTTGAGTACTTGAAGCGGCCACACTTCAAACTTATATAGGTAGGTTCTCAGTACGTATAAAACATATCACCGTGACGTGGATATAACACCAAGAGCTCTTCAACCCTTGATCTTGAGAACTTTCAAGACGACTACCTTATTCCATCACGGTACAAAGCAACGATGGGTCATAAAACGAGTTGCTTTAACAAAAATCAAGAGGACTTTACCGCATTGAATTCAGACACGATGTTACTCATGCGTGAATTGGGCCTTACCAAATGATTTTATTGACATAAACCGATTTCAACTGAGCCTTTCTCAATGGAATCTCTATTCATGGCTTTCGTAAACGAATCCGCCACATTGAACTTAGTGTTCACATAGTCAAAAGTTATGACCCCGTTAATGATAAGTCCTCGCACTAGGCTATGCCTAAGAGCAATATGACGAGACTTTCCATTATATACTTGACTATAAGCTCTACCTAAAGCCGTCATGCAATCCGCATGGATTGCCACCGGTGAAATTGGCTTAGGCAACAAAGGTATCTCAAACATGAGATTCCTCAACCACTCTGCTTCACTAGCTGCTGAAGCAAGTGCTATAAACTCAGCTGACATCGTAGAGTCGGCTATACATGTTTGTTTCTTAGAGGACCAAGAAATGGCACCTTCCCCATAAACAAACACCCATCCACTAGTAGAAGAGTTATCCTCTTCATTAGTGATCCAGCTAGCGTCGGAATAACCTTCTAGAATAGGAGGTTCTTCGCTATACGCAATACCATAATTCTTGGTACGCAACAAGTATCTTAATACTCTCCTTATCGCCATCCAATGATGGGGACCCGGGTTACTAGTAAATCTACTAAGTTTACCAACCGCAAATGCTATGTCAGGCCTAGTACTTCTCATAGCATACATCAAAGATCCTATGACCTTTGAATACTCCAATTGTGAAATTGGTTGACTGGTATGTTTTGCAAATTTCATACCCGGTTCCATGGGAGTAGAGACCGGCGCTTTATCAAGCATATTAAACTGTTTAAGTATCTTCTAAACATAGTGAGCCTGACTTAACTTAATACGGTTCCCTTGCCTTATGATCTTAATGCCTAAGATCACATCAGCCTCCCCCATATCCTTCATCTGAAAGGATCTAGACAAAAAGTCTTTTTTCTCTTGGACTTGTGCTTGACAAGTACCAAAGATAACCATGTCATCGACATATAAGCAAATGATAACGCCATTACCATGGCTATCAAACTTGCTATACACACTTATCGGCTTGATTCAACTTGAATCCAAAGGACAAAATAGTTTCATCAAATTTTTGATGCCATTGCTTAGGTGCTTGTTTAAGTCCATATAAGGACTTCACAAGTTTACACACCTTTTGTTCTTGTCCTTTCAAAACAAACCCTTCGGGTTGTTTCATATAAACCTCCTTATCTAATTCCCCATATAGAAATGCGATTTTAACATCCATTTGATGTATTTCTAGATGATAGACCGTAGCTAACGCTACCAATAACCGAATAGTGGTTATTCTTGCAACCGGTGCATATGTATCGAAATGATCGATACCGTGCTTTTGTCTAAAGCCTTGAGCCACTAAACGGGCTTTGAACTTATCAATAATACCATCGATTTCATTTTCTTTTTGAAAATCCACTTGCAACCAATTGGTTTACAAGTAGGAGGAAGATCCACTAACACCCAAGTGTTATGTCCCATGATGGATAAAATCTCATCATCAATAGCCTCTTTCCAAAAACGCTATCATGTGATGCCATAGCATCGCTATAAGTCAATGGGTCACCTTCCACATTATACAAATATGGAACGCTAGAAGATACTTCACTTCTATCACCTTCAACCAAGTATACATGGAAATCCGGTCCAAAGCTTTTAGCTTTCCGTTGTCTCTTACTCCGTTTAGGAATAGGATCAACTAAATCTTGTTCATCTATTTGTTGACTTTCATCAACATCTAGAAGTGAACCTTGTTGATTATCATCAATATTGTCATTGGTACAAACTTGTAGATTTCTTTGTCTACTCAATGATGAAAACCTATTTTCATCAAAAATCGCATCTCTCAACTCTATAATCGAATGAATCGATATATAGTCATTTTGTTCTATAACATAGAACCTATAGGTTTTGCTATGAATAGAATAGCCTATAAAGATGCATTAACCACCTCGTTCACCGAGTTTCTTTTTCTAGTTACCGGGCAATCTTACAATGGCCCTACAACCCCAAACCTTAAGATAACTTAAGTTTTGTTTCTTTTTGTACCAAAGTTCATAAGGAGTTTCCTTATTCGTTCTCATTGGAACTCGGTTAAGAATGTGACAAGCCGTCAACATTGCTTCACCCCAAAATCCATCACTCAAACCCGAGTAGGATAACATGGAATTAAACATCTCTTGTAGAGTACGGTTTTTCCTCTCCGCCACACCATTTGATTGTGGTGCATAATCGGCGGTGGTTTCATGTATAATACCCATTGAATTAAAATAGTTAGGATCATAATATTCACCTCCTTTATCGGTTCTTAACCTTTGAAGTTTACTTCCAATTTGTAATTCTACTTCATTTTTGTAAGAATTAAAATTACTTACTAGGAATTTCTTTAAGCTAGCATCCTCCGCCATGTATTTGTTCTCCAAAGCATCCCACAATTCCTTTGCGGAATCATGGTATTGGTAGATGTCAAACAAGGCATCTTGCATGCCATTAAGGATATGACCGCGGCAAATGAAGTCATCGTTGTCCCATGTGGACCTCTTCCGATTTTGTTCAAGCACCTCGGTCTCCGGATCATCCAGCTTTAGTGCATCCGGCTTAGGTGAACTTATAACATAAGCCACATTCAAGGTAGTGAGCATAAATATCATCTTCTTTTGTCAACGCCTAAAGTCGACGCCGACAAACTTTTCTAACTTAGCAAAGTTAGAAGTGAAATCCTTCATTGTTGCCATCGATGAAGAATATTATCACAAAAGATTATTGATGGGAGTAAATAATGCTAATACAAATTACAAGCGAGAATTTGTATAAACCCCTTGGTGTGATGACAAAATGATAATTACAAGATGATTACAACGCAATGAAATAAAGAAGATTATTGTGTAACGACAACCGTTACCCGGAAACTTGACACAAGTTGAAGGCGTGTGCTCACTATCCTTTTGTGATATTTCCCCCACAAAGGTACTTGGGTTTAGAAGTTGGAAATTCACGAGATACAATCAACTCCAATACACCCTTAGTACTTAGGATGTATAATGTAATAACAATGTGTTTAGGAATTATAAGCAATGGAATGTTGAGTAAGAGTTTATTACTCTCTTAGATTAGCAAGAACAAATAAGAAGAAGAAAGCAAGAATTCAGAACAAAGGTGTATAGAACTCTTCATCCAAAGGCCTCTATTTATACTCAATAGAGGAGCCTTTGCACTTAATCACCATTATGACCATATTCATGATCATAGACATTAATGCCATTATTATAGAGAATTATGGTCCTTAATACTCCCTAATTAACCAGAAAATTAAGAGCATAAGTGAGTATCCAAGGCATTAAACACAAAGAAAACGGGAAGAAAAGCAACGGTCACTTCCAGCCCAGATCGCCGAGTCGGCGGTCAGTCCTTCCCAAGGATCGCCGACTCGGCGATGCCTTTCTGACCAAAACCATCATTTTCCAGAAGCTAAAGCCGACTCGGCTTTAGCTCCTATAGGGGAACCGTCGAGTCGGCTGTAGGCTGACTTGGGTTTTTCCATTAGCTTGTTTTGTCCTATCTTTTAAATGCCTTACGGACTTAGTATATTAATACGTTTTGTCCCACAACTTTTAGTAGCTTTAGTGATTTATACGGACTTAGTAATTTGATACGTATTGTCCCACTACGTTAGTAGTACATAGTGATTACATACAGGATTATTAGACACTAAATGTTCAACGACACTAGGGGTTGGGATTATCATGACAACATCATTATCGTCACCATCATCAGTTTCAATAGGGTTTGGTTTGAGTGACATCTCCTTCTTCTGTGCATTTTGCTTTAAAGTTTCCCTAAGTCTCCTTAAATTATCTAATAGTAGTAGTACATTAGGTTTAGAGCCCCCAACATGGATGCAAATAGTTTCCTGGCCCCTATTTCTGCTAAACATCTCAAAGAAAGCTTTGTCATCATGAAGTTGAACATATTTCTTTTTGTGAACGTAACTGAAATTGGGATGATCATGCATCAAATGTCCCAAAGACTCAACTTTATCCCAATAGTCTTTTATCATGTCTAACAAGTTCACTAGGGGGTGCTTGGTATGCGGGATTTTGGGGTGGGAATGGGAATTTAATTCCCAAATTTTATAAATGCCTATGTTTGGTGAATGGGATTGGGAATAAAAATGGGATTGGAAATGGGAATACAACCCATGAATTCCCAAGGTTTCAATACCATGGGGGGGGGGGGGGGGGGGTAAGTATTTGAGGGTGGGATTTGAGTCTTTTATGTGGAAAAGACTTTTTTACCCTTATTTATACAATTTCATAAGTTTTTTTATTTTTAATGGGGGTAAAATTGTAAATTAATATTTTATTTTTAATATATATCCACAATTCCCAACTTATTCCCATTAGCATATCAAAAAAAGGAATGGAAATATATTATATAAATTCCCAACAATTAAATCCCACTCCCAATCCACTAGTAGAAAAAAGCTTAAGGGCTGCGGTTTTTTAGCCCCTTTGGGCTGCGTATTTAGACCCCAGCCATTATTGTAGTAGCAACAAATAATATTAAAGGGCTGCGGTCAAAATACGCAGCCACAAAAAAGGTAAAGGGCTGCGGACATGGACAAAAACCGCCGCCCTTTAGGCTTTTTTCAAAATAAAAAAAAATTCAGAATTCTAAAACGAATTCTGAAAAAGGACATCAAACAACATGAATAACATCAAAAACGAACCCAGAAATTTCAAACAAAACATCAAAAAACTAAGAACAAAGAATAGAACAAAAAAACGAAGAACATAAATAAAACGAATTGAGATTCCAAACAAAGAAAAAGCAAAAAAATTCATTATCTTCGATCTATTGAAATTCCAAACAAAGAAAAAGCAAAAAATTTCATTATCTTCGATCTAATTGAGATTCCAAACAAAGAAAAACCAAAAACCAAAAAATTACACAAATAAATTACACAAATAAATTTACCAATAAATTACACCAATAAATTACACAAAACCTTGGAGTGCATCTTCAGTCGAACTTTCCGGATCTTCAAAAATATCTTCAAAAGCTTCAATCTTTTTGGTTAAAATTAATTAGCAATTAAATATAAGGATAGAATAAAATCCAATACACTTGCATTGTGATTTTCAGAATCAGATAAAATGTTGAACATTGTATGCATGCAACGGAACACCTCAAATTCAACCAATTTACTTGTAGGAAAGCTTCTGAGCAAGATTCTTTGTAGATTAAGTTTTGTTGGTTTTGATTGTCTTTTATTTTTTTGGGGTTGTCATCTTCAATAGAATCAAATTAAAGACAAAATCGCATGCGGAAGAATGAACATATTTTATTGTTGTTTTTGCCATTATCTAAATTTTCTAGATCAAAAAGATAGAATGAGAATGAAAGAGAATCAAAGAGATGAAGGAAGAATGAGAATGAGTTGGGATTCACTCAAAAACGGCTGGCATAAAGAATGAGTTAGGGTTAAAAAGAGGAAGTGTTTATTTTGAGTTAGGGTTATATAAAACGGCCGACAAGCAAAGAGATTTCATTAGGGTTTTTTATTAACATAAGGGCTGCGGACAGGGCTTAAAAACCGCAGCCCCTTACTCCATTTTTTTTTAATTTTCCTTAATAATTTGGAATTAATAAGGGCTGCGGACATCCATAAAAACCGCAGCCCCTTTGCATTAATTTTTTTTTATTTTCTTTATTAATTTGGAATAATCAAGGGCTGCGGTCATCCATAAAACCGCAGCCCCTTTAGTATTTTTTTTCGATGAATTTTTTAAGGGGTTAAGGGCTGCGGTCAATGCCTAAAACCGCAGCCCCTTAGTTTTGTTCTTTTTTCCAGCTTTTTTAATTCTCTTATGGGCTGCGTTTTCCTAACAACCGCAGCCAATAAGCAGCAGCCAATAGCTTTTTTCCACTAGTGATCCCACATTCTTATCCCCAAATTGCCATTCTCATCTACCAAATTAATGCACCTAGGTCATCCTCAACAAAGACTTAGGTCTCATTACCCTTATACACAAACTTCAACAACACACGATCATCCATTTACAATCTATCATCAAAAAAAAATCCATCAAAAATCATTCATTGCACAAAAAATACAAAATTCAAAAAAGCCCTAAATTTTAGGGTTCATTCTTAAAACAACGACTTAGAACATCTTAAAACACCATAATTTACAAACAAAACCCTAATGCTCAAACATTTTAGGTCGAAAAAATGAAAATAAAATGCACCATCAGAATCGACAATTAGGGAAACAAATGAAACAACCCAACATCTTGCATGTACACATAGAAAAGGAAAGAAGATTATAGAACTTACCAGCGTGAAGTAGAGCAGCAATGAGGAGGAAGAATTGTCAACAATGACGTAATCAACAGAGGAAGATGATGATGAAGACAGAGTAAGAACATATGCTTGAGGAGGGAAAATGAAGAAGGGAAGCAAAGTAATCGGAAACAAACCATGATTTTGTTTTAAATGAATTTTAACGTCTACTCAATTATTGCAAAAAGGTAGGGGTAGAATTAAAAAAAATTATAGGCACCATTGATAATACCCTATACTTCATGGGTACCAATGATAATTTCCCTTTAGAAATGTTAAGAAAAAGATTATGTTTTTTATGTAAATTTTCAAAAAAAATTTTAATTTTAAATTAATTTTTAATTACTTTTTAGTGTGAATTACCTGCTACTATAGTAGGTCATCGAGTTACCCAAGGTTACTCTAGGCAAATACCTCTTAAACCTGGGATTATTCATGTTTAATCAATAGGTGTAATTATTGTAGGATAATCATGAAAAGATTAAACTATTCTAAGTAATTTTTCATATTTTTTATGAGTACACAATAAAAAATTTATAATTTGATATTTGAAATTTATATATTTTTAAGATGAATCTAACAAACTAACAAATTATTTGATGAGCTATACATATAAGCTTTTACAATTTGGTAAGAAAATTTATAAGTAAAAAATTAATTGATATATAGTATATAAAAGGTACATGTGATAAGTTAATTTAGATTGGAATTACAATTATACTATATAGAATATATTGAAATATGTAATGTGTGGATGGCGATCAAAACTCTAATTTTCAAAAGGGCAATTGCTTAATGACAAAGTTTAATAATTATGATTGGTATAACTTATGAGTACTACAATGATTCCATAGTCACTCATGAAATGGTGTAGAAGGAGGCTAATTTAAGTTTAAATGCTCTTCTAAGAGATAGGCTCTTACAATTTAAGAAATATATATATATATATATATATATATATATATATATATATATATATATATATATATATATATATATATATATATATATATAATTTCTCCTTTAACTAAACTTCTTATTCTTTTAAATGGAAGAGAGAGTTTTGAAAAATACTCCCTCTTTTCTTTTTTGTTCTTTCCATTTACTTTTTGTAAAGTTTTCAAAGCAAATTTTGAGCCTAAATATCTCTAAATACGCATTATAAAAAATTATAAAAAATATATGATAAAAAAGTGTACATTAAGACAAATCTAAGGAGATCTCATATGGATATATTGTATCATCTATAAATGTATTAAAAATCTTATTTAAATTTCTCTCTTCAAAATGAATATTCTAAATGGGAAGAACAAAAAAGAACGGAGAGAGTAGATAGCATAAATATCAGAAGTAATGAATATCTTTTTTTATTAGTTACAGATTTTTAAACAACTAATAATTTTTGGCTTTTTATTATTTGATTAATATCGTATAAATTAATATACATGTATTTGTCATAATTGAAATAGTAAATAAGGTATAAAGACGAATTTTTTAAATCTTCTAATAAAAGAGTCAAATGTTGTAGACCGCTTTTTATATATGTAAATAAAGGGTAATGAACTTAATGATTCAAATATCAGTAGAAATGGCATTAATTTGCTTATCAACAAAGCTTAATCATTCGTATTGACATGCTCTATGGGTCGATTATGATATAGAAAGAATATTAGTTTGAATAAGATTGCAATTAAAAGAAGTCATAAAATGATTACAAAATTGAGACCACAGGATGTGATTTTATTCAGCATATAATGAAAATATTATTAACTATAGATGTAGCATTTGCTAAAGTATATGTCATAACGGTCAAGGAACCCATCAACTCACAGAATATGTTATATATTTTAATGTTTTTTTTAAATAAAAAAGTACGTAAAGATTTGAACCTGTAATTTCTTATCATGCAATTACTTTTGAGAAAAATGACAAAAAAAAGCTTATTATCAAAAGAAGTTCCAAAATAAGCTTCGGGAAATTTTGATTCCAAAAACAAGCGTTTGCATGCCAAAGCTGAAGTCATGTATGTTTGCTATTATTAACTAATAAACAAAGAAACTGGTATAAAAAAGTCAAAACTTATTTGTTCGCTTTTCTAGCACCAAGCAATAGAGTAACCATGTCATAGCGTTGGAACGAAAAAAGAAATTTATAAAAAAGTTTAGCGAACAATGAATTTTAATTTTTTGACTAATTTCTTTGTTCGTTGTTAGGCTCGGACATGAATATGCTTATTTAGGAATTAAAA
>JAAKBH010000940.1:72500-74490 GCA_019776075.1 Amaranthus palmeri
ACCGAATAATTTTAGGTTTGGTTTGAAATTGGGTGACAATCATATGATAAAATTTCACAAACACATCAAACACATCCGACTTATGCTTCAAAAAATATACCCAACACATTCGAGTACAATCATCAAAAAAGGACACAAAATAAGAAAGGTGTTGTTTATTAAACACAGGAGCAGGGCCTCACACATCAGAATGTATCAAGACAAAAGGTTCACTACTACGACTATTACTAGAAATATAAGAATGTTTGTGACTCTTCGCAAGAATACAAGCTTCACAATCTAGAGTTACATCATGACTATTAAGCGATCGAAATAGACGTTTAAGATACCCTAATGACGGATGTCCAAGACGTCGATGCCAAGTCCATAACTGATGATCATGAGTTCCACGAGCAAGTGAAGTGTGACCCTTTTGAATCGCCTCATCCACATAGTACAATCCATCCTTTTCAGTACCACGCCCAATAATCCTCCCTGTCTGAGCATCCTGCACAACACAATCAGAAGAAGACATGAGAACAGTACAATTTAACTCCCGAGTTAGCTGACTAATGGAAAGCAATTTATGAGACAAACTGGGAATTAAGAGACAATTTTTTAATTTAAGAGACTGAGAAACATTAACAGGCCCGGATTTATCAACATCAACAAGCTCCCCATTGGCGGTTTGGATTTGGCTATGGGTTTTTGGGTTAATAGATAAAAGATCACGAAGGTCGAAAGTCATAGTATCGGTGGCCTCGCAATCAAATATCCATTTGGATGATGGTTGTGTTTGGCAAACGAACCCAAATGAGGAAGATCTCAAATTGGGCCGTAAGGTTAGATGTGATTTGGGATTAAATTGGGCCGGCTCTTTTGTGGGTTTATGGGTTCTTTTTTGTGGGGTATTAAGTGGGGTTAGGTTTAGCATTGATTTTGTGGGGTTATTTAAGGGTGAGAAAAAGGAAAGTTTTGAGAGAACCCTTTCCCTTTCTCTCTCTTTGGGTCCGGCTGTTTTCTCCTTCTCCTGTTCTCTGTTCAACTTTGTCGCCATTAATGTTCATCTCTGAGCTGGGTTCTGGTTGTATCTCTGACATGCTCTCATGGTAGGAAACACCGGTGGCCATGTTAGCCTTGCCGCCGGCACGGTTGAACTGGGCCTTGGTGGCGGCTTTCCGCTGCCGGTGTTCTTCCCACCACTCCGGGAAGCCGTGTAGTTTGAAGCAACCATCTTTAGTATGTCGACTTCCTCCGCAATGGCTACACTTGAGGTGAGACTTGTCTTCCACATCCCGCCGGAATGAGGGTGGATCTAACCGGTGGTGATGTTTTACGGCCAACCCACTCCCGATTTTTGAGGGATTTTTTCCCTGTGATGAAGCGTGAGTCATGATTTCACGCCTCGAGATCTCCTAGCGTATGGTAGCATATGCTACTTCTACGGTTGGCAGAGGTTCATGATTTAACAAATCCCTTTTTTCTTTATCAAAGGATTCGTTTATTCCGGCCAAAAACTGGAACAAACGTTTTGGATGAAAGTATTGAACGCTGTGATGTCCTCTGCGTGAATCATTGGATTTGGTTGTCTCCGGTCAATCTCTTTCCAAATTGTTATAAGCTTTCCATAGTAATTTTCCAGAGTATCTTTATTTTGCTTAAGGTCATTAGCTTGACAACTTAAGTCAAAAATTTGGAGTTCATCTCCTCCACTGCTCAGTAAAATTTTGATACCCTTCCACAAGTCTCTTGCAATTGTATAGTCTAAGAAATGATTTATAAGATCTGTATCAATGTTTGAGATTATCCATGAAAGTACAATGGAGTCTTTTTGTTTCCATGATTTATATGACGGATCTGTTGTGCAAGGAGGGTCGTTCAATGATATGACTGAGACGCCCTCTACAATCTAGTGCAATTTTTCATCAAGTTTACACCAAGATGTGTAATTTTGATATGTCAGTTTTTCAGCAATTTTAAGATCTGGTGAGATGGTTTCAATTGAGGAGGA
>JAAKBH010000941.1:0-74441 GCA_019776075.1 Amaranthus palmeri
GATATTATGATTATTATGATTATGAAATCACTTCAGATTTGATTTATGATAATTGACATAGATCCAATTTGATTTTATTGAAGTTACCTTATTTAAAAGATACACTTGCTTTGTGTGTATTTAATGATGCTATCCATATAGGGACGTGTAAGTGGCATAATAGGGTGAAAAATAACTTACCAAGTAATTAAAATTTAGCAAATCTCATAAATCCTGTGGCATAACTTCTAAGGAGAATCACTCGAAAATTTTCAATTTCTGTAATAGATAATACTAGGTTCATACCTGTGTTAAGCACGGAATCATAAGAATTATTGGAAAAATATATAAGAAAAAAATTAGACATTAAAGAATATTGTACAAGAGAAAGAAGCATCAATTAAAAAAACATATAAGGCAAAATCAAATATGGGTTAAATTAATTAAGCATATCAATGAAATAAAATTAAATTTAAAAAACTACTTAAAATAACTTAAGTTGAATTAGGCGGGAAAATAACTCTTACAATTGTGACACTTGTTACATTCTTCTATTCCTTTTCAATTAATTAATGTGAAAATAATATATTATTTATTTGTTTCCATTTTGCATACTTTGTCTAGAGTCTATAAATAGCATTGGTTTATAAGCATTTTAAGATCAAACCACCACAAATTAAACATTCTCACTACCCACAAATAGAGCTATGGCAAAAAGCAAGTGTTTGGAAATTGTCATCCTTTTGGTTTTTGCTTGCTTCACTATTGCTCCTCTTATAGGTAACAAGTTTAAATTTTAGAAGAAATTTTTCTTTATCTCTATTATATGATATTACTTGTAAATTCATTTTTTTAATCATTTTAAATTAAAATTGGGTAATATTGTTTAAAATTCATCTGAAATGTACGTTTATATAATTTTTTGTTTTTCAGTTTTATATACTCATATAAACTTGCTATATTTTTATTTATGCATATATACTCACCTACAATTACTCAAATATGGTCAAGTCACATTTGATTTATATAAATTTTAAGGCTTTGAAACGTGTGTATGTTGAGTTCAACTCATTGATCGAGTAGTACAACTACATTTTATGTGAAACAAAACCAAAACAAAAAATAAATATAAATCTAAACAAAATCAAATTCAAATATAAAAAAATGACCTCTTTTCTTTACTATAAATATAATAAAGTAATCCCTAACACTTAGAAATTGGTTTATAAATGTAATCAAATATCTTCACTGAAAATTATAAATAACTTCAAAGCTTGGCAAAAAAAATTTAGTTGATTTCTATTTAATTATTGTAATCTAAACTAAAAAAAATTAGGATTTATGGATTTTCAAAACTAAATCCAAACCAATTAAGTAAACCAAAAATAAATTTCTTGGTTGATTCACATTAGTATGATTAATTTGAATAAAGTTATTCTTGTGTAATTTAATTTTTGTTTCTTATAATATTATATTTTGATATGATATACAGATGCAAGGAATATTGCAGACAAAGGTAGTCCATCAAGCCCATGTTATCCCGGGCCTTCTCCATCTCCTACAGTTGAAATCCAATATTCAGGCCCAAGTGTTCCTCCTCCACATGCGAGCCCATGTTATCCTGGGCCTTCTCCATCTCCTACAGTTGAAATCCAGTATTCGGGCCCAAGTGTTCCTCCTCCTCATCCGAGCCCATGTTTTCCTTCTCCTTCTCCGAGCCCAATTGTACGAATCCAAAATGACAGCCCATGTTACGTTGCTCCTTCTCCGAGTCCAATTGTAGGATTTTAATATTTGGACCTAAGTGTTCCTTCTCCTCATGCTTTACATTAGTGAATTGTCTTGTATGAGACTGTCCATCATGAGACATACTCATATTTAGTCAATTTAAATTTTAATTTGAGTTGTAGTATTCAATTTTGCAACTTTTATGATCATATAATATAATATTAAGGGAAATTATCATTGGTGCCCCTGTGTTTTGGCCCTTTATCAATGGTGTACTATCTTTTTTTTTCCAATAGCACCCCTGAGGTTTAGTGTAACTAACAACCGTGACACTTTGAGCATTTTTTCTGTTAAATACACGTTAAGTTCAAAAATAAACTCAACCATGGTTACTTCCCTTCATGTTTATCCAGCTGGTCATTTAATTTCAGTAGTTCTCTTCTCTCTTCTCTCTTCTTTATCATCTTCTTTCTCCTTCAATGGCTTCCTCTTCCAATAACTCATCTTGCAAAGTCTACTCTGGTACGTCCAAAAGACATCAAGCAATCCCTCTTCTCTCTTCCTTATCATCTTCCTTCTCCTTCCATGGCTACCTCATCCTTATCATCTTGCAAACTATGAAACAAGAAAAACATCAGTGTTCGACTCCTTCAATGTTTAATTTCTTCAATGGGTTTTTCAATGGTGGGTTGTTTCACATATTTAATTTCCCCAAATTAATTTCCTTAATTTATGACCCTATAATAAATCAATTGGGTTCTACTCCCTCCGTTCCTTTATGTTCTTCCACCTTACTATAACGGGCAGTTTCAAAAGTTCTTCCACTTTAGAATACTTTCTATTTTTGGAAAGTTTTCAACTCACTTTTACCCCTTAAAATCCCACTTTCCATACTTCACACTACTATTTAATTATTTTCTCTCTCATACTTCCAATACAATCATTACTTTACACTACTATTTAATTATTTTTTCTCTTATAATTCCAATAAAATCATTACTTTTCACTATTATATAATTAAAATAATACCCACTACTACCAAATATTCCATTTTTCTTAATCTTTGTGAAAAACCCAAATAGGAAGATCAAATAGGAACGGAGGGAGTATAACATAACAATAAAAACATGTAATCCCAAATAAATTAAACTAGATATTTCTAAATTTGCAAAGAACGAAAAATCCAATTTCAAACTAAGCTGAAAATTTGCAAAGAACGAAAAATCCCCAAATTAATTTCCTTAATTTATGACCTTATGACTCCTTCAATGTTTTTGGTGGGTTTTTCAAAGAACGAAAAGGAAGCAAGGAGATGTTAAAAATCCAATTTCAAACTAAGCTGAAAATTGGGGATGAAATCATCAAAATCAACAAGAAAAGAACAAAAATCCCAAATGCAGACAAAGAAATTAGCTAAGAGAATGGGAATTTAATGGAGTGTAAAAACAAATTTGCAGAAAATGAAGAAGGGAATAAAGGGTAAAAACATACCAAAGGAATTAGAAAAGGTTGCAAGCTTCAAAGTTTAAGGGTGAACATGAAGATGGAAGTGTGAATCATCCGGCAAGGAGATGAAGATGATGATGAACAACACAGAGAATGAAGAGCCAAAACAATTCACTTAACCAGATATAATCATATAAACCATGGTTTGGTTTTTTATCAAACTTAACGGAACCTTAACAGAATCCGTAAGAAAGTGTCACGGTTGTTAGTTACACTAAACCTCAGGGGTGCTATTGGAAAAAAAAAAGATTGTACACCATTGATAAAGGGCCAAAACACAGGGGCACCAATGATAATTTCCCTAATATTAATAATAATTACTTATTGAGTCATGGTTTAGATTTGAGTTGTTTATTGGCGGGTTTGGACGGATAGCAAATTGGGTAACATCTTCAAAATCTACCCGCGGGCTCAAATATTCAAAAACCTTATGCTAGCATATTTTTTTTGTCACTACCCACCTAGTTATTTAGCGGACGGGACCCACTAGATACGAACATTTCTTATATAAGAATTAAAAATACAATATAAATTATAAAGTTAAGTCTTAATACAATTTATTATCCAAAATATTACATACAGTAAAAATGCTAGGCAAGCGTGCTTGGAGTTTGAACTTTGAATGTAGTCTAAAAAACTATATGAATTACTAAAGCCTAAACTAGGGATGGTCACGGGTCCAGGACCCTGTTGGACCCTCCCCAGACCCGACCCTTTTTTATGGGTCTGGGTCTTATTTTTTGAGACCCAACGGATCCGGGTCGGATCTGGATCTAATATATAATTGGCGGGTCCGGGTCCGAGTCTAATATTTGGACCCTAAACCCGCCCCTGGGACCCTTATAAATATTAAATTAGCTATTTTATTTTTCTTCTACGTATGAATTTTGCCCCCAACACTTATTTTCTTTTTATATAATCATAATATATATAAATAATATATATGCTACTTTGCCAAGTGCTAACCCAATTACCCTTATTTCATGGCCTCGAACTAGAGTTTATAATAGAATTTAAGCTTATATGGGTAATGCTATGCGAATTTAGATGTTAAATTAGTATTAAATATTTGTAAGATACGATAATAACTATCATATAAATATATAAAAAAAATAATGACTTACAAATGTTATAAATTTGACAAATCAAAGAGACGTTTTTTAGACCCGCTAAGGACCCATTAAGGACCCTAGACCCATCAGATTCGGAGGGTCTGGGTCCGGGTCTGAAAATGTTGGACCCTTAGGATCCAGATTTGGATCTGGATCTCAAAAAATTAAAAGGGTACGAGTCCGGGTCTAATTGGACCCGCTCCAGACCCGCCCCATGACCATCAGTAGACTAGTATAATACTAATATGAGATTAAACTAAGGTGGGTAATTATTATTTAACTAGTATAAAACTCGTGCAATGCACAGATTTTTAAATATGTTAATATTTTAATGAAATTATATACTATTACTAATACTAAAATTAAATAAATTAGGTGAGTAGTGAGTATTTCAACATATACTCCTCAATATATAAAGAAACTCAAAATACGTTGTTAAACAAAAGTTTATTTTTTTTTAAACACCTGAATCTTCTATAATAATTACTAAAAAGAAACAATCTTGATACGTGTCAGACTGTAAGCAAAAATTTTCCCGCCCATTCTTCAAACTAATATGGTAAAAAATGATTGACTTTTATAATTCATTTTTAAAATATAGTAAATATGAAACCATATCTTTCTTATTTCCATGACGAAAGTGGGTAAATGTGTCTATATAACTCTTAATTAATTATTCATTTCTTATTGAAGCAATGTAACTTTTTCTAAAAAAAAGATTTGCCAATTTTTAAAAAACACAAAACAAATTTCTTAATACTATAAATTATTTAATAATTAAATATAATTTTTTATTAGTTAATAAACTTAAAATATTTATAGAAAATATCTCAAATTCTTTAAGTCAATAATAAAAATAATTATTATTACAATAACATCAAAATCTTTACATAGAAGTTTTTTTAGCCTTTGAAATAACTTCAATATAATGTAAATTAAAGAAATAATGCAACTCATAACCAATAATGATAATAATATTATAAAAAAAGTAATAATATTATAAGAAAAATTATAATATTTAACACGTTACTCAATAAGCTTCATATATAAAAAAAATTTAAAAAATTAATAATCATAATATGAGTAAATATGGAAACGTGTAAATATGAAAAGTTAAAAAATGCAAATAAATTAGTTCCATTAATACTCCCTCCATTCCTTTTTGATCTTCCATTTTGGGTTTTTCATTAATATTAAGAAAGAAGAAATCTTTGGTGGTAGTGAGTATTATTTTAATTATATAATAGTGGAAAGTAATGATTGTATTGGAATTATGAGAGAAAAAAATAATTAAATAGTAGTGTAAAGTAATGATTGTATTGGAAATATGAGAGAGAAAATAATTAAATAGTAGTGTGAAATAAGGAAAGTGAGGTTTTAAGGGGTAAAAGTGCGATGAAAACTTTCCAAAAATAGAAAGTATTCTAAATAGAAGAACTTTTGAAACTATCCATTATAGTAAGGTAGAAGCATAAAGGAACAGAGGGAGTATCATCCAATGGAAAAAAAAAAAAAAAAACAAAAGGCATGCTAACATTCAACTTACCTTTTTTATTAAATACATCAAAATTAATAGATTATATGATGGGTAATTTTACTAATGTAGACTCGAGAGTAGATGAGTAAACTAGAGCGAATCAAAAAAATAGTATCATTAGTATTTGATAATTAATACTACCTCTTATTCGGCCTAAATGTCCCATTTAGTTTTTTGACACTATTTACTCATCATTCTTAATTTGTATTTTACTCTTAGGGGGTGTTTGGTTTAGTATTTTTTGCTATAGATAACGGATTCCATTAACGCAATATAATCCATTACTTGTTTGTTATAAAAATTGGATAACCATTACCATTACTTGAGGGTAATGGCTACCATTACTTTGTTACCTCTTAAAAAGTTATGGAAACAATTATCATTTCTCTCCACATTCTCACAAAGCTATATACAAGTAGTTCCATCATTAATGTTCCCCGTTATTAGTTCTATTGTTTGTTACCCATACTTTTTAGTTTCTTATACCAAACAAAATTTAACAATAACACTTATTGTTACCTTTACCCTTTCTTATCCATTCCCTTTCCATTTCCTTTTCTCTCTTAATACCAAATGCTCCCTTAATCTGTAAGTTAAAAGATAGTCATGTGAGATCTTGTTTTTTTCGTTTCAATACAAGGATTATTAAAATTTTTTATAATTTTTAATTAAGAATAATTTGAGATATTAATGGTTAAAATGTTGCCTCGGCAAGTGTGAAAAATTAAATGGGACATTTAGGCAGAATAGGAGGGAGTATATTAAACTAAACGGGTGGCCGGATATACCCGTGGGTTTTTTGGTGTCGTTACCCGCCCCTTTATCTTAGCGGGCGGGTATTACCCGTTTAAATTTTATTTATATTTTTGTTTTTGAAAAAGGTTGTCCAAATCCACTCATTTATGGAGTCGGGTAGGTTGAGCCTAACGGGTAACCCGCTCATAAAAAACTCTAGTTTAGATCAACCATAATCAAAAATTACATGGATATTTGAAGGGTATAAATTAATTTAATAAATAAAAGCATAAAATTTATTAAATGTTTGGCCTAGATGTTAAAAATATTTCTCATATAAATGAAATTAAACTAAAAATGAGCAAAACACCCTATTTCTCAGGGTAATGTAAAATGTAGAAGTCAAATATAAATTCATTTTCTTCGATGCACACTCCCCAATGGTTAAGATAATTTCGTATATTAAGGGATTTAAGGAATGTCAATTAGGGATTTATGGTATATTAATTTGGTGTTTAGGATACATCTATTAGGAGTTTATACTAAATCAAATAGGAATTTATTGTACGTCAAGTAGATATATATGGTATGCTAAATAGGTGTTTAAAGTATGATAAATAGAACTTTATTTATGTAAACCAAGGGTTTGCAGTATGTCGAGTAAGGATTTGTGGTATAACTCCACAGGTTTATGATATAACAAGAAGTGTTTGGATGTGTCAAATAGGTGTTTAGGATATGTCAATTAGGTTTTTTGATAATTTCCTTTTACTTATCTCTCTCTATCCTTGTTAGATATATGTTTAAATTATTTACTTCATTTATTTTGTAATATCCAGGTGATAACTCTAAGTTTTTTTACTTTTCCACACTTTTTTTGGAATCCACGTGGTGACGTTGAACTTTAAACTTTTCCATGTGGTAGACAAAATATTATGTTCTTGGTTAAATGAAGTACTTATTAAATTTCGAAATATGTAGTCAATTAGGATGATCAAGGCCTTTTTTTGAAAAAAAAAATGTCATTACGTTGGGTAAAAATAGCGTAAATTTAACAAAAAAACCTTCTCTCTCATTGGGCACGTGGAAAAACTAGAAGGTTAAGATCGCTACGTTGATAAAAAAAAAAAAAAGCTAATCTATCGCATGGAAAAGCTAAAACTTTAGGGTTAACAAATGTAATTCCATTTATTTTTTTACTTATTTCTTTAATATCTATTCTAGTGGCTAGGGGTGTAACTAATTTGGTGAAAAACCGAACACCGAACCAAACCAAACCAAATAAGAAATTTGGTTTGGTGATTTTTTAAAATTGGTTTGGTTTGGACAAATTTTCTAAAAAAAAATTTTGGTTTGGTTCGATTTCGGTGTTGGGTCTTAAAAACCGAAAAAACTGAAAAACCGAAATTTAAGGGAATAAGTATATCAGGCGCAGCCCAACTCCCAAGCCCAATTTCATTAAACCCTACTTCCTTAGTATATAAAGCTCAAAAATCAGAAAACCCTAATCTGAATCTCTCTCCTTCATCACTCATTCACCCTCACTCGACGACGGCGCCCTCTTCTCTCTGATTTCGCCTCACTCTTCACTAAGAAACCCACTGGCTCGCATCTTCATCTCATCTCTTCCATATGGAAGGCCAAAGGTATATTGATTTCCTTCTCCATTTTCGTTCTTAATTTTCTGTTTTGTTTTTTGATGTTTTCCTTCTCCATTTTCGTTCTTGATATATTCTCTTTTGCTGATTTTTTTTTGCTGTTTTGTCCTTTGCTGTTTTGGATCTCCATGATATTTTCGTTCATGATATTTTCGTTCAAGTTCATGATATTTTTTGTTCTTAAGTTCATGATATGTTTGCTGTTTTGGATCTTAAGTTCTTAAGTTCATGATATGTTTGCTGTTTTGGATCTTAAGTTCATGATAATTTTTGTTCTTAAGTTCATGATATGTTTGCTGATTTGGATTTTAAGTTGTTAAGTTCATGATAATTTTTGTTCTTAAGTTCATGATATGTTTGCTGTTTTGGATCTTAAGTTCTTAAGTTCATGATACTTTCGTTCTTAAGTTCTTCTGTTCATGATATTTTCGTTTTCCTTAGTATATAGATTTCTGTTTTCCTTAGTATATAGATGTTACTTTTTCTGTTATTTTTGTTATATAGATGTTTTTTTCTGTTGTAGCTGTTATTTTGTTATATAGATGTTAGTATATAGATTTCTGTTTTCCTTAGTTCCTAGATTTTGTTAGTTAGTTCCTAATTGTTGTTTTGTTAGTTAGTCTTATTTTGTTTTTGTTTTTTGTTTTAGTACTGGGGAAGTTGCTCAGTCTACTGCTTCTTCAAAGAAAGTTGTAAGGAGGAGGATGAAAGATAGATCTCCAGTATGGCAAAACTTTGACAAAGAAGAAACAAGTGAAGGAGTTCGAGCTTCTTGCAAATATTGTAAGATTAAATACAATTGTGACACAAAAAAAATGGAACTAGTACTTTATGGGCTCACATTAACAAGTGCCGTAAGTATCCCTATAATACCCCTAAAGATTCAAAGCAAAGTTTACTTTCCTTTCAATATGATAAAGATAAGCAAGGTGGTAATGTTAGTATTACTTATAACAAATTTGATGCAATGAGTTGTAGAAAAGCTTTGTCTTTTATGGTGATTGTTGATGAGCTTCCATTTAAGTTTGTTGAGGGTCAAGGTTTTTTGCATTATTCAAGTGTTTTAGAGCCTAGGTTTCGTGTGCCTTCTAGAGTGACTATTGCTAAAGATTGTTATGAGATTTTTGTATCTGAAAAAAGAAAGCTTAAGAATTATTTGAAAAAGATTGATGGAAGAATTTCTTTAACTACTGATACATGGACATCTATTCAACAAATCAATTACATTTGCTTGACTGCTCATTTTATTGATAATGATTGGAAGTTACAAAAGAGAGTTTTAAATTTTTGTCCAGTTTCTAGTCACAAGGGTGATGATATTGGTAAAGCTGTAGAAAAATGTTTGCTTGAATGGGGGCTTGATAAAATATTTTGCAACACAGTTGATAATGCTTCATCTAATGACACTGCTATTGTGTATTTGAAAAAGAAGATAAACGGTTGGAAAACAGGGGTTCTTAAGTGTCAATTTTTACATATGCGTTGTGTAGCTCATATAATAAATTTGGTGGTTGGTGATGGAATGGAACTTGTTAATGATTCAATTCAACGCGTGAGGCAAGCCATTAGATTTATTAAGCAGTCACCTGCAAGATTGGCTAGATTTAAGAAATGTGTTTTGGATGAGAAAATTAGTTCCAAAAAATTGTTGTGTTTTGGTGGAATTCTACCTTTTTGATGTTGAGTGCTTCAATTGATCTTGTACTTGCATTTGAGAGGTATGCAGAGGAGGATCCTCATTATGAGACTGAGTTGAGAGAGAAGAAATTGGGCAAGCCTGAACAGGAAGATTGGGAAAATGTTAAAAGATTTTGTGAATTCTTAGGAAGTTTTTATGAGTTGACTTTGCGTGTTTTTGGATCTAAGTATGTTACTGCTAATTTGTTTTTTCATGAACTTGTGAATGTTTCTGCACTTTTGAAAGAGTTGAGTGTTGGTGATGACTTTGAAATGTCAATGATGGCTAATAAAATGAAAGAGAAATATGATAAGTATTGGGGTGATCATGAAAAAATAAACTTAGTCATTTTGATTGCTGTAGTACTTGATCCTCGTTATAAGATTGATTATGTGGAATGGATGTTGACTGAAATTTATGAGGAAAAGAAAGCAAAGTTGATTGCTTTGAAATTGAGGGAGAGCTTGAATGCTTTATTTGAGGAGTATCGTGGTTCGTCATCAAGTGAATCGAATAAGGAAGAAGTGTCATCTTCTACTAAGGATGAGAATGTTTCGTTAGCACAAAAGAAAATTGAGTATTTGAAGAACAAATATAAGAAACAAAAGTGTGAGAAAGAGGGAGAATCAAAGGCAGAGTTGGATAAGTATTTGGATGAAGATATTGAAGAGGATTCTAAGAATTTTGATATTCTAAGTTGGTGGAAGTTTAATAGTCTTAGGTTTCCTACTTTGGCAAAAATAGCACGTGATGTATTGGCCGTTTCGATCTCCACTGTGGCTTCTGAAAGTGTATTTAGTACGGGTGGAAGGGTTCTTGATCCATTTAGGAGTTCTCTTACTCCTAAAGTTGTGGAGAGTCTAATTTGTGCTCAAGATTGGCTTCGTTTATCCCCTATTCCTAATGTTGAAGAAGCTTTGGAAGATCTTGAACAACTTGAAGAAGGTAACATTTTTACACATTACATTATTTTGTAATATAGACAAAAATAACTTTATTAATTCTTTTATTTCATTTTTTTTTTGCAAGATTTGAGTAAAATGGTGTTGGAAGATCTTGGTGATGATGGCTCAACATATCCAAACACTATTGAAATTGAAGATTGATGAAGAGGAGAATGTTGGTTGAAGATTTCATTTTGTTAGAGATTTTAGTTTTTGTTATGTTGGTGGAATTTGTGTTTTGTAATGAACTAATGAACATTTTCAGTTGTTTTAGTCTATTCTGTTGTGTTTGTTTGTAATGAACTAATGATGAACATTTTAAGTTGTTATGTTGGAGGAATTTATGTTTTGTGATGAATTTGGTTAATTCGGTTAATTCGGTTCAATTTGGACTGGAATTTTAAAATTTGGTTTGGTTCAATTTGGATTATAAAAAATATGATTTGGATTTGGACTGAAAAATTCTACACCGAATTTTATTTGGTTTGATTTGGATTTGTGTGTAATCCAAACCAAACATCGAACTTACACCCCTACTAGTGGCTCAGTCCTATAGTGTTGTGATTGCAAGTTTTTTTTTTTTTTTTTTTTGTCTAATGCGGTCTTAGTAGCATTTATCTCTTTGCTAGATTTTTTATACTTTGGAGTTTAATTAATTGCATATATTCTCCTTTCTGCTTCTTGCCCTTAATTTTTTCATCAGGGTCCAATCTCCTCTTTTTCTTTGAAGGCATTCCAAGCAGCCTTTGTATGATGGAGGGTTTGGCTGGATGTGAGGTGTCTTTTTCCAATCAGAAGCATCACGCATAGGTTTGATTATTGGAGCCTATGCCTTAGCATAACTGGCTCTGATGTAGTTCTCATGTATGAACTCTTCACAATTTTTCCTACTTTTAATTATTGTGGCATATGCATAATGGAATACCTATTAGTTGCCATCTAAAACAGCGACAACCTACAAGTCCTCTCAGCCAAATCAACTAAACAAGTTTAGTCCTTAAAATCAACCTCAAGCAATGTGCTACTAGCTACTCTAACAATATAAGTTTTGTATGCTTTAGTAGGCCATTCAAATTGTTTTTTAACATAAGGCAAAATAACACCTGTTAATAAATTTAATCCTTCGCTTTTCTTATAGTATCTTTGCATGATAAATCTCCTTATTCATTCCATACGTGTTAACAAAGCTTTGTCTTTACACGGTCTCAACACATTATTTAAAGACTCACACATATTGTTCAATAACATGTTTCACTTACAGACAGTGTCAAATGTATGCCTACTCCATGCATTTGATGGTATTTAAGCCATATACTCATATGCCTCTACAATAAGATCTTTCAATTCATACATCTCCTTAAACTTTGTTTGCAAGCGAAGAATTCAATAAAAACCAAAGTCTGATTTTTCGAAGGCAGTGTCTGCTCTAATTAAGACAATATTCCATTCTCATATGATATTTTCTTTTTAAGCACAATTGTCACACTTAATGTTCATTATATATTATTCTATTTTTATTTGTTGGTCTATTTTTGTTGCATAGCACTAGTGGAAAAAAGCTTATTGGCTGCGGGCTTTTTAGGGGTATTGGCTGCGGTTTTGTCTCGTAGCCCTTCGAGTAGCAGCAAATAAGATAAAGTTATTGGTTGCGGACATAATGCCCGCAGCCCATACCCCATTTTCAAAAGAATTTTTTTTTTAAAATTTTCGTTATAAATTTTTTTGCATTTCATTGAAGATCGAAAATAAATCCAAAAATTAAAGAAACCCAGAAATTGCCCAGATATTACAAGAAATTGCCCAGAAATCTAAAGAACAACGAAATGGCCCAGATATTACAAGAAATAAGTTGATATTACAAATCTAATTTAAAGAACAACAACAAAATGAATAAAGAACAACGAAAAATCCAGAGATTAGGCTCGAAATTACAGATCTAAAAAACAAATCTAATTTTAAGTTGATATTACAGATCTAAAAACGAAAATGAACAATGAAACTTCTAATTCAACGAAAACGAAATAAAAAACGCCAAAACCCAGAACTCCTTGAACTTGAAGATCTGAAATCCTTGAACTTCTTCGATCTTGAAATGAACCAAGAAATTATCTTCAATCTCGATTTCGAAACGAAATTTCAACATTCGAAATCCCAGAAGACCGGTTCTATTCCTGAAAAATCGATTGGAATACTGAAATTTAAACGGTTTTTGGGCTGAAATGAGCAAAAACGTCCTTTACCAGATCTGAAGTACTTCGAAAATGGACAAAAACGAACAAAAACCTGAAAAATCGATTAGGGATTTGAACAAAAGGAAGAAGGAAGAAGGAACTCACTAGAGAAAGGAAGATGAAGTAACTCACAAGAAAAAGGATGAAGGCGACGGCTGTTTTCAAGATGTAGGGTTTTCAAGATTTAGGGTTTTTTTTGGAAGAGGAAAATGAAGCTAAGGATGAAGGAGGAAATGAAATTAGGCAGCTTTGAAATGAAGGGCGCCGGTTTTCAAGAGTCTTTAGGGAAATTAGGGTTTACTCATTGGGCTGGGCTTCTTAAGGGCTGCGGACCTTAAATAAAACCGCAGCCAATGAGTTTTTTCCATTTATTTGCTGCGGACCTTAAATAAAACCGCAACCTATTCTATTTTTTTTTTAAATTTATATATTGGCTGCGTATACACTAAAACCGCAGCCTATGTCTCGCAGTCAATGACGTTTTTTCCACTAGTGTAGCTTGTTAGAATTTGTTTATATAAACTTTGTGCACATTAAAATAATGTGAACTAACTTAAATTTAAAATTATAAGTTAGAGGGTATAATTAAGTGGAGTGAAGAGAGTGGACTTATGAATGAAAGATCAAAAAAAAGATGCATACTAAAAATATATTAATAAACTAATTAAGTCTATTTTTAATTTACACCACTGGTTAGCAGTAGTACATTATGCAATATTTATGTACACTTTCAATCGAAAACTTAAATTAAATAAGAACTCTAGGGCATACAGATTCAACTTCATACAATACCCAAGAACAAAATGGTAGAGGTGTTCTTTATAACAAAACAGCGTTCTTCAATGAACTAGGATGAAAACAATAAGAAATAAAGCAATAAACAAAGACAAAAGATTTACAAGGTTCACCCAATGTGGGCTACGTCCTTGGTAGAGGTTAGCTTGATTGTATTATAGAGAATAATAATGGAGTTCTTCCAAAACCCTCACAAACTGCCGTAACAATACGCGAATTAATACCAACATTTTTATGAATTTTTTGTACATTTAAATAGAAATCCAATATCTAAAAGGACTCCGAATGCTTACAAGGAAAAACACAAGGTAAAATTCACAAATCAACGTATTTGTTGGCTTTTGCCATATCCCCTTACATAAATGTATATATTCATTTAATCAAAATCCCAAATAAACTAATTTTTCAAATTAATAAATAATAGTCCTACTCAATCACAAACATAATATGAGTGTTTTTTTTTTTTTTTTTTTTTTTTAAAAAATACTATTTTCTTATAACAATTCATTGATTCAACAATTCGTATATAATAATCTCTTCACTTAACCTCGGGTTTTTTCTCCTCCTTTTTCTCAACTTCGGCTGGAGATGCGGCTAGATTCGCAGCTGGCTTAGACTCTTCCTTCTTCGGCTCAGTGGCTTCAGCCTTAGGCGGCTCGGCAGTCGGCTTTGGAGTATCTTCTGTCTTCGTCTCAACAACCACTTCTTTGGCTACTTCCTCAAGTTTTGTTGGCTCTGACGGCTTCTCCTCGGCTGGCTTTGTGGGTCCCTCAGCTTCTGGCTTCTTTCCATCATCCTGTAAATAAAACTGATTATTAAAGAATACATCTTTAATACTTAATCATAGTTACAAATGACATTCCTAATTATTACTCCCTCCGTTCCTTAAAGAAGTTTCCATTTACCATTTTTGGGAGTTTCATTTGTTGTTCCATTAGAGAATATTTCCATTTATATCACAAATTTTGGATGAAAATAATCTTATTCATACTCCCTTTAATATTTTTATAATGTTTATGTACCCCACATATTCTTAACTAAACTTCAATTTAACAATTTAATATTTCTTATGGTTCCCATATATTTCATGCTAACTTTATAAAACTATTTTTTATTTGTTTTGGTCCTCATATTTTTTCCACTAACTTTATTTTAATATTTTTTAATGCTGGTAGTCCTAATTTTCTCCAATCAAATTTACTTATTCATTAAATATTATATCCACTATCTAAAATATTATATTTTACTTAATTCCTGTGAACATTTCTTTTGAGAACTTTATCATGAAATGAAGGGAGTACAATTTAAAAAATAAGTCTGAACAATTTAAACAAGGTAACCAATATTCGTAATTAATTTTGTTCTACTTGTATTGTTTAGGTGTTTGCCTGATTATGAGTATAATTAAAGTGACCACATTATTACTAGAAAACAGAGGGGTCTTTGAGGGTGTGCGAGGTGATCGACCGCACGGGGCCCCTCTTTCTGCAATATATGAAAAATGCTAATAAAAAAAATGTTAAATTTAGTAAAAAAATATAAATATTTTTATTATAATTAAGACGCAAAATATAAATTTTGCACAGGGCCTCTAAATTGTTCAAGACGGCTCTGCTAGGAAAAGAAGCAATTTACATGAGCATGAACAATTGGATCCCACGAACACAGCTGTGATGGGAAGGACCACAAATCCACAATGAAAGAGATTAACAACAAAAGATCTGACTCATATGAATATCTCTACTCATAAATTAGTCAACTTTTGACAATTAGAATACTCTCTCAAATTTATAGAGAATGAGACATTTGTTTTTTCTCACTATCCAATTCACTTATTCAATGCTTAACATCTCTTATTATATATAGCGAAATATATAAAAAGTGAATATTAATAATCTCTGCATTGAGTCGAATCAAACAAGATCTCACTTGAAAATAGAATCTATATATTAAGAATAAAACACAAATTAAGAATAATAAGTAAATAGTGTCAAAAAACAAATGTTCCATTCTCTATGAATAGGGGTACTATTTATTAAAACCCAACATATACAATTAAACGAATATACAATGGAACATTAAGGGAACATTCCTAATTTAGATCCCCTTGTTCTAACCAATAATGATCAAAGAAAAGTAGTATAATACTTTTCTATTCTTTTTGTTTTTTTGACTTTTACTCATTTTTTAACGGTTAGTTTTAACATTATTGAAAAAATATATTTTATTTTGAAATTTAAAGTAATATAAAAGAAAAATAATAATTGGTGCCCTAATGCATACAAAAGTGATAAGGTGATGAGTTATGATAACATTGTAATTTGGGCCGTATCTGGCCTAGGGCGGGTGGGGCAAAGACCCAGGGCCCTATATCCTAAAAATTATGTAGATTTAAGTCTTTAAATTAAAACATTAATTAAATTTAAAAAAATATATATAAGAATATCATAATAGGAATGGAATATTAATGGCAAAGATAATAAATGTCTGACATTACTCTTTACAATTTCAAAAAAAAAGAGAAAATTTCATATTTATTTGGATAACAAGGGAATTTGAAAGATATTTCAAACTAGATAGAAGATTGGGACAAATTGAAGCATTCTTGTTTTTTAATTTTTTTCTCTCATTTTCTTCTGCCTAAAATTTTATATTCAAATGGTGAGTTTTTAATCTTTTACATAAGAGCCCCTATTTTTAATATCTATATAAGAGCCCCTATTTTTAATCTCGTCCTAGGCCACCTAATGTTTAGCAACGGGCCTGATTGTAATGTCATACTATGTTATCCTTGTAGTAAGATAAGACATCAAGTCATCAACTACCCAACGTCTACAATTACGTTCAAAATCATGAATCAATATTAAACTATAATTAAAACAAAAATTAAAAAAAATTAGTTTTCAGGTTCAGTTTGTAACTAAATTATATAATACAAAACATATAGATAAGAGAAAAATACGTTACAAAATTTTGATTTATTATGTCAAAAATATTAGCACAAAATATTTTAAAATGAAAATAAATTAATGAATCCTTGAAGTAATTACATTTGGCTCGAATAAAGTTTCTTTAAACTCCTGTTTCACAATATAATCAGTGGCGGACCTAGAATTTTAAATATGGGGTTGCGAATATTAGAGGTGTTTGTCTCCTGGTTACCAAGTCGATTTCTGGTCGGTTTAAAATCGGGTAATGTTTCCACATTGATTTTTACAAATAATGCATAATATAATATAAATGATAATAATTACTCCCTTCGTTTCTTAATGTTCTTTCTGTTTAAAATATTCTATTTTGGAGAGAGAAATTTGATTAAGATTTTTAAGATATATATAGATGATAATATATATTCGTATAAGGTCTCGTTAGATTCGTCTTAATGTATACTTTTTTAGCGTATTTTTTTTATAATTTTTTATAATACATTACATGTCAAAAATGTATAAAAAGTAAATGTGAAGAACAAAAAAGAACGGAGGGAGTATATCATTTAGAAATTCATTACATGTCATTAAGGAATTTTTTTAATAGATGTAAATATGAAATTTATTCCTATATACTAAATGGTTGTAGAGAACGATTTTTCAAACTTCAATATCAACAAAAACCTGATTCTAAAATCTAAATTCTTATAAGTTGTAATTTTTTTGGGTATGAATATAATTTATAGGATAAAATGAAACGTAATTTTTAAAATGAAAGAATGAGCGTTGTAATATTCTAATAAAATAGAAAAATTATGAATTTATTTTTCTCGAGAATGCAGCTGCATATTTTTTTTAAGAAATATATATTTGATTTAGTGTAGCACGCATTGTTTACATAAACCTTGTCAAAAAAATTATTTACGTAAATAAATTCTTACTGTATAAATTATTATAATGTAAATAAATAAATTATTATAATGTAAACAAAGGAAAGCGTAGGGCGTGGTGGTTTGTCTGAAAATGCACACCTTATCAATTTCATGCTGAGGTCAGGAGAACAAACCCTCTTAACATCAAAACTTTATGATTTTTTTTTTACATTGATGGGGTTGCATATGCAACCCCTTGTTCTACACTAGGTCCGCCCATGAATATAATGTTTGTTAAATTTAATTTTTATGCACATTTTTCGATTATAATTCGAGATTTAAAATTCATAAAATATATATATATATATATATATATATATATATATATATATATATATATATATATATATATATATATATATATATATATATATATATATATATATATATATATATATATATATATATATATATATATATATATATATATATATATATATATTTTAAAATTTTATATTTCTCTGTTTAAAATTATAATTTGACTATGTTTTATAAGTCAATTACTTTTAGTTAGTGAACTTTAATTTACATTAAATTTCCATTTGGCTTTTTTGAAGTGAAAAAAAAAAAAGCCAAATGGAAATTTAATGTAAATTAAAAGTTCACTAACTAAAAGTACATTTTTGCAATTAAATTTCCATTTGGCTTTAGGTGAACTTTAATTTACAGAATAATGAGATTCCTTTTTAAAAAGTGAAAGATGGTACATTTTTGCAATTATGAAGAATTTTTTTGGCTGTGCTCAAATAGAAGAATAGCACTCTCTCCTATTCATTTTACTAGTCCTATTTAGTTTTTTACATTTGTCAAGGTAATATTTTAACTCTTAATATCTCTTATTATACTCAACTAGCTTGAATCCCGTGTCAAGCACGGAAAATTTTAAACAAATTTTATTTAAATTATCATGATATTAATTTGTTATTTGTTAACTATAATAAATATAGAGAAAATAATATTTGAAGTCTAAGAGAAATTAAACGATCAATTTACATTTTCTTATGCTCGTAATATGAATTATATATTTTTTATATCAAATATTTTTTATGTCAAATATAATTGTAGTATTGTTTTATTTTAAATAAAGTATCTTTTTATGTCAAATATTTTTAACTGTCTTTCTTTTGCATTATTCTCTTACTTGAATTATTCCTTTGATTCTCATTATTTAAATGTGATTAACATTTAATGGGTCAAATTCTTTGAATGTATTTTGGGGGGAAAACAATCAACATGAGAGTGACATGTGTATTTCTAAATAATGATTTTAGTATATAGTATAGATTAAAAGGAAAAATTGTTGAAAATAATCCAACATTTCACTCATCTGCTGTGAATAATCTCACCTATTGATTATTTTCTTTAATATATATATATACATATGCTCCCAGCATACCCTATGGGTAAGGAAAGGGGAGGTGTTGTGGTGGTTTAGGGGTGGGGTTGTGGTGGTTTAGGTCATTGGGTATACTAGGAGAAAAAACATACAAAAGGTTGGATTATTAGAAATAATCAAAAGGTAGGATTATTCGCAGCGGAAGAATAAAAGATTGGATTATTTGTGACAATTTTTCCTAATTAAAAATTATGAACAGTTAATATTGATAATCCTTGCATTGAGAGGAATAAAAATAGACCCAATTTGACTATATTTTAACTTATAGATAGATTAAGAATAAAAATAAAAATAAAAAAATAGTAAATAGTGACAAAAAGTAAAATGAACAAGTAAAATGAATAGAAGGGAGTAATTCAGAATATATTATATTTGAATAACAAACTAAGAAAGTTTTCTTTCACATTTTTTATACTTTCTTATTATATATTCAAATCGATTTAATTTTGGTAAAATTAGATAGGGAAATAAAAACTTTGAATTTAAAAAAATTAATTTAGGTTCGATAAGTATATTTTTTTGCCTAATTAAGAAATTTAGCAACTAATTTAAAACAACTGAAAAAGAAATATATAGAGGAAGTACTATGTTTTGCTAGACATAATTCATGCCTTTATGGTTTATACTATGTCCTTAAAAATTCATTAAAAAGCTATCAAACTAGAGTATATACCCTTTATTAAAATCCAATTTGAACATTCTCTATTTATGTTTAGGGAAACAAATAAAATCACTTATAAAATAATAATTAAAAATACTTTAATGCTATGTTTGGGAATAAGGATTTCATTTGAAAATATGGATTTGACTCAAAATTAGTGTTTGGCAAATATTAGACTTTCAAATTTGGATTTGAGTCAAATCCACAATTGTTATCAAAATGGTTTCAAGATAAGGATTTGAGAATGACATCCCAAACCTTGTCATTCTCAAATTGTACATTCATGATTTCATAATTGAAATCATTAATTTGAAATGAAATGCTAGTTCCCAAACACAACCTAAAAGTATTGTTAGTTGCAAAGAGATTGTTTAGCATCAATTTTAGTCATTGACTCATTATCTTTATTAATTTTTTAGAGTGTATATTCAGTGGCGGACGTATACTCGGGCACACGGGGTCACGTGCCCCTAGGCGTTTTTTTAAAATTTAAATTAGACTTTTCTATTGGTCAGTGTAAAAATATAAAATTGATATTGAATTCTTCTGATGATAAATATTTTCTCATTTTAGTAAGTTTGTCTTATTTATTTGTTTATTTTGTCCCATTTTTTTATTAAGTCAGTTGATTTTAATTTGTTTAATTTTCTTTATTTTTAAGGTATTTTATATTTAAAATTTTAGCAAGTCTTGTATGAGACCGTCTCACCATGAAACGGGCCCATACAAGCAGCTCATTAGTGAAATAAATAAATAAATATATGAAAACTGAAATTCCACTTGTACGAGAAGCATTTTTTTTATGAATACTTTAAGCTGACCCAATTGAGGTCATCTCACGGTGAGACGACCTTAACAAAGAACATGCACTATAATAGATCAACTCACTATTTATTTACAACATACACATTATATTTAGAGTATATTTAACTTTTTTCTCTAGTTACATTATTTAAATAAAGTGAAATGAATTTAATAAAATTATTATTAGTTAAGGTTATGCATATGATTAAGATAAATGTTAATTACTAGTATTCTTTTATTCAAAAATGCTAGTATTTAATTACGAAAAAACATTTTCAAGAATAAGATCATAATTTTGATAAATTTATTGTGATTCTACTTGTCATTTCTTCAAAATATTTAAAAATTAGTTGTTAATTTTACAAATGAAACTGCGCCAAAATTTCGTCTGTTAGTTGGTGCCCCCTGGGACTCCGAACCCTGGATCCGCCACTGTGTATATTATACTCCCTCCAATTCAAATTACTTGTTCAATTTGGGTTTGGATCGGATTTTAAGAAAAATGGTAGTGGGGTGGTAGTTGGGTATTTTAAATGATTATAATAATTGAAAAGGTGGTAGTGGGGTATTTTAAGTGATTATAATAATTGAAAAGGTGGTAATGTGGTATTTTAAGTGATTATAATAATTGAAAAAGTGGTAGGTGGGGTATTATTAAATAATATAAGTTGGGGTAGTTGGGGGTATTTAGGTAAAAAGTTTTGCCAAAAATAGAAAGTGGACAAGTAAAGAGATGTTACCAAATAAGAAAACTGGACAAGTAATTTGAATCGGAGGGAGTATATTATATGATATTTTCTATCTTAAAAACTAGCATCGATATTATGTAAAAAAAAAAAATTATGCAAAGAGATTATTCAGCATGAATTTTAGTCAATTATCTTTAACAAAAATTATATTCAAGTCGGAGATCTTTTGAATTTGTCTAAATATATAATTTTAATTAATTTTTTTGGAAATATATAATTTTAATTAATTAGTTAGCTTTTTGCTAATTATTTTACTTATTATCATGAATAAGATAGTAACCGATAATGAATTAATGATGTCCATTAATTAATTATGTGTTTTGCAAGTGCTCTAGATAAAAAGAAAAAAAAGAGTTTCTTATACTACCAACCACCACACCTACTACTTGCTAATTTAGTATTTTTCTTATATTCATTATTATTGTCTTGGTTTTTTTAGTATTTTCTCATTTCATTATTATTGTGTGGGTTTTTTAACGCACATATTAAATTGTAAGTATTTTAAATTGTGTTTGATTAAAATTTATAAAATATTAATTTAATAAAATTACATTGAAACGAATCAAATAAAATCTCACTTAAAAATATTTTAACATATAAATTAAAAATAGCTAATAAATAATATAATAATTAAAATGATAAAATAATAGTGAATAATTCAAAGTATAATTTTATCAAAAAGAAGCGTCAAAAACTTTTGGATTGTTGCCCACTGCCAACCAACTTCTTATAAAATTTATTTATATTACATGAAATTCTTGTAAAATTTATTTACATCATACTCCCTCAAATTCACACTTAACGTCTCATATTGGTTTCACATACACAAATATTTCTATGCAAAAATTGACATCAATAATCTAACATTTTACTCATCTACTATGAATAATTCCACCTTTAGATTATTATCTAATAATCCAACTTTTGTGATAATTTTTCCACAACGTATACCATATCACTAATAATAGTTTATAACAGGGTATGTAAAAATAATGGTTGAATTATTCACAACGGATTAAGGGCAAATGTTGGATTATTAAAATAATATAAAGGTTGGATTATTTACAGCGGATGAGCAAAAAGTTAAATTATTAATGTCTATTTTCCGTATTTCTATTGAGAAAGGTAGGGATCACTCTAAATAATAGGTGACTTGGGGTTTAATGTTAAAAAGTTTGGTTATTAATGTCAATTTTTCGTATTTCTATTGAGAAAGGTAGGGATCACACTAAATAATAGGTGACCTGGGGTTTTAAGGTTAAACTGGTAAAAAGAATAATAACTATGAATAGAAATGACACATCTGGTAAAAAGAATAATAACTATGAACAGAAATAACACATTCAAAGTAAACGACCCAAAAAGAAAATGAAACATTTCCTCCCAATTGAATGAATTATGTAATAAAAATAATTCAAAAGGGGTGGATGCTCAGTTTGTTGCTTGGCTCCCCCAAATTCTTATAAAGTTTTTCTTTATGAAATGAATTTATAATAATAGAAATAAAAAATTTTTTCCGAGTCTCTTTGACTTGATGTATTTGGTTTTTTCTGGTGAATGAAAAAGTTTTTTGCCAAAAAAAAAAATAATAATAATAATAGAAATAAAAAATGACCTCTAACATTTGAGCGAGAGATGGAGGCTTGGTAGGATGGTGTACCTTGTTTTGATCCACTTCTATTTCTCTACTCGTCTCATCCAATTCCACAACCTTCTGTTCTGGTGCTGGACCTTCTCCTTCCGTAGTCAACGGCTTCTTTGCGCAATTCCCCATTCTTTTCTTTTCTTTTCTTTTCTTTTTTTTTTTATTCTCTTCCCTACAAAAGCTTTGTTGAAATAAGAAAACTCTTGTTAGGAGAGATAAATATGAGGAATATATTTGTAAGAGAAAATACAAAAAAAATTAGTTTTATGCAAATAGTTTAGTGATGATGATTGATGATGATTATGGTGATAAATATAAATATTATTTATTTATTTGATGGGAATGTTATTTCGATTTTTATTTTGATGGTCCGACAATCATTCTACGGCGTATAATAAGGTTGTACTTCCTCCCATTAACAACAATTCTCCCTATATTTTAATATAAAAGTTTCTAATTAATAACCGTAATTTGTAAATTACTATAAAAACACAAAAAGAATAATATTAAAATAAATAAAATAAGGGAAGATAAATTAAAGTAACAAAACTCTCACCTATCACATACTACTGTATAAGGGTGATTTATTAACCTTATAAATAATCGTCATTTACTAAGACCTTCTCCGTTTTAATAATAACTCTTATCATTTAAATATTGTTTCAATAATTTTACTCATGCCTAAGAAATAATATAGTCATATGCGTAAGAAATTCCCTAGTAGACTAAAGGGTAAGTTTTGTCGCGTTGCAATTAGGCCGACTTTGTTGTATGAGACAGAACGTTGGCCTGTAAGAAAGGCTTTCGAACAAAGGATGGATGTAACAGAGATGCCCATGCTGAGGTGGATGTGTGGTAAAACTAAGATGGACAGGATAAGAAACCAAGAATTCAGGAAGATGTTAGGGGTAGTCCCTCTCCCCGCAAAGATGCGGGAAAACAGGCTACAATGGTTTGGACATGTGCAAAGAAAGACATATGACGCCCCGGTAAGGAGGATGAATGCATGGAGGCCCTCCACTGGAGGGCAAGAGAAGTCGGGGAAGACCTTGGAAGATATGGGAAGACTAGATTAAAAGTGGCTTGCACAAACTCCACCTCTCTAAGGACCTGACCAGGGACAAGGGTCAGTTGGCAGCGCCTTATCTACGTATTAGATTTCTAGACTTACCCCTTTCGACCATCGTCTCTTACGGTTTGGCCCCTACCTTTAGCTCTCTACCGCCTCTCCTATCATTATCGTTTGTTTATTAATTAGTACATATTCTTTATATTGTATATCTTTAGTAGTCGATTGTTATGCATTGTTAACGTGGGTGTGTCTTGCAGGCTTTTATATAATTACAGGTACCTCTCTCTTTGAAGAACATATGGAGCCGGGGGACTCTCTGACCGTACTCTCCTACATGGGTATGAGTTGCCGACTATCTTCTCTCCCCAGACCCTGACCATAGTTTATCTATGAGTTGCCGTCTAATACGATGATGATGATGATGCGATTTTGTTTTAATTTTGTTTTTTAACATGTAATTTTCATACCTTTTCGTTTGAACCAAATAAAGATATTTAAGAAGTATCAAACATACATTACATATTTACATTACGTGTTAAAAGAAATATAGTAAGTATTAGATAGCGGGGGAATTAAATACTAATTTCATTGTTTTAAAAATATTTGTAATGTTTGACCCTTTACATTGTTCAATATATATACAATATTTTTAATATTAGAAGCAAGTATTTTGAAACGGATGAAGTACTTCAAATAGAAGGCAAACCATATATAGCCACCTAACTTACTTAATACACTTTTCATTATTTTTGTAATTGGTTATTTGGGTTTTGTTTTTTCGCTTTTTAATTGGTTGAAAGCCAAAAAAAAAAATTCGGTAAATAGTTTTTCAGCTCTTTAAAAACATCATTTACTTCCGTTGATTTGTTTTACTTATCTATTATAATAGAATATAATTAAAATTTGTATAGCGTATTTTACTATTATTGTTATATATAATAGTATAAAACTACTTAACTTTCAAATAATTTGTTATTTTTTTGGCATGTTATAAGGACAGGATGTATTGGGCAAGGACAGGCTGTAAAATTACATTATTGATCTTGTTTACCAAATTGTTCATAAGGATCATTGTGCATAACAACTTTAATTCCAAGCATAATTTGGTTGTGATCATTACTCTATCAACGGCAGCCTAGTACGGATGGCAATTCTGTTTGAATTCGATCCTAGTCTGATTCGATCCGAGTAAAATAATTCGATTCGAGTCGTTTGAGAAAAAAAATATCCGATTCCGAGTTAGAGACGGACCGGAGTTGGACCTTATTAAAAATACGACACTCCGATCCGACTCCAACCCTGACGGAAATTCGACTTCGAAAATGACTTTTACACCAATATTTTGTTCCTTTAAAACTCTAGACGTGACTAATTCAAGCTCTCTGTCATACTAATTGTAATTTTTGATTTTGAAAAGCTACTTGGTATTTTTATTTAGTTTAATCAATCATAATACGAAAAATCAGATCAATAGAAGAAAAATATGCCAAATCAAAATGCGAGAAAATTTTGTTAAGTTGTAGTAGTAGAACTATTTCTCTTGCTAAACTTGAATTCAAAGTACATATTTTTTTGTTAAATTGTATTTGAATAATATATTTTGTTCATTTTGTATGCTTTAAAATCATTAGTACAATATCACAACGATAGTGTTTGATAATAATTTGACTCCGTTGGAGGCCAAAAGTCCGAGTCGGGGCAAACTTGGAGTATGCATAATCCGACTCCGAGTGGAGGTGGACTGAAAAAGAAAGTCCGACTATTATCCGGAGCAAAGTCGGAGTAAGTATAATCTGAGCTGAGTCCGACCCATGCCATCCCTAGAGCTTAGGTATATTTATCTATGATAGTTTATCTGTAATCACTGCGATTTAGTAATTAATAATTAGTAAATAAATAATTAAATATATTTATAACAGGTAGTTGGTAAATAATACTAAATTCATAGGAGTATTATCTTTATATCATTACTAGGATAGAAACTCGTGCAATGCACGAATTTTTAAATACGTTAATATTTAGACTAATTGGAATAAATGTAATTTATTATGCAATACTCCCTCCGGTGCAGTTTACTAGTCCCATTTGACTTTTGGTTAGTATTCACTAATCACTTTTAATTTGTATTTTGTTCTTAATCTATAAGTTAAAATATAGTCATGTGGGATCTTATTTTGTTCGTCTCAATGCAAAGATTATTAATATCAAATTTTTATAATTTTAAATTATACACAATTAAAGATATTAAAGGTTAAAATGTTGCCTCGGCATGTGTGAAAAGGTCAAATGAGACTAGTAAACAGGACCGGAGGGAGTATAATTTTTCACATAGTACATTGTACATTTCGCATGCAGTCACCTTTTTAAATAGTATATCATATATATTACATTGTAATTCCGATATTTTTTCAGACAATATATAGTTTTCTACACAATATATCATATATTTTCTAGTATAATTTTTTAAACAGTATATTTATATATAATAATAATAATAATAATAATAATAATAATAATAATAATAATAATAATAATAATAATAATAATAATAGTGTAATTGAAAAATTGTAATTTATAGTATCCATTATACAATAAATAATAATAATAATAATAATAATAATAATAATAATAATAATAGTGTAATTGAAAAATTGTAATTTATAGTATCCATTATACAATAATATTAATAAATTGTATGATTATTACTTTAGGTGGATAATTTACCTGAAGGACAAATAAACATAATTACATGAATTGATTATGGGGAATTGTTATGATATCTTCCATGTTAAGGTTATAATTTTGTGGTGTAAATTGGAAATATGAATTATCATGGTAGAAAAACAGTGCTCCATAGGCGGACCCAATGTAGGTGTTGGGGTTGCATATGCAACCCCATTAAAAAAAATTTCAAGATGTAGTACTAAGGTCTTGAACTGAAGATCTATTAGTAAATATGAATACTTTAGCACCACTAGGCTACAACACTCACTTTTAGTAATTTTTTATTTTAATCTTATTACTACTAATACTTTATGAGAGAGCAATTACAATTATTGACTATTAAAGGAAGGAATCTATTGACTATTTAGTTTCCCTATAATACTTTATATTTCGACCCTACTTTTTCAATTCATCCTCTCCCGACCTCCTCTTCGTTTCCCATAGCCACCTAACGCCACACTTAATGTCCGCTGCTACCTCTTGTTGAGGTGAACGTCCATGAAGCGCTAGTCCATTGCATCTACACGTCAATTATCTGCTTTGGGTATAATTTTATGATAACATCAATTTTATGTGTGTAAATTGCAAATTTATGAGTATTTTAATTTTGGGTTCAGTTTTATATAGCTAATAATAATGATAATTTCAATTTTTTTTACTTGTTAATGAATTAGAATTTTAATTTGTTTTAAATTATGATAATTTCAATTTTTTTTACTTGTTAATGAGAATCAAGACGCTTTTGTTAAGTTCGCAACCCCATGTTTAAAATTCTAGGTCCGCCACTGCAGTGCTCATTGATTTGATTAATTCACCTGAATAAAGCATCTTTTATTTTCTAAGGTGTATTTAACACCAGTAATTTTTCTAATACATTGATCCTCTATTATGGAGATTTTGTTACTAAAATCCTTGATTTCATGTATATAGTCTACAAGTGTTGAAACATGTGCAATGTATGTTATTTTTAGCATCAATATATATATATAAACATATGATATTAAGAAGATCTTCGAACACAAGATGGAAGTCACAGAGATGCGTATGCTTAGGTGGATGTGCGGACACACTTTGATGGATCGGATTAAGAACCAAGATTTTAAAGCTAAACTGGGGGTTGCCCCTATTTCTGGTAAAATGCGCGAAAGCAGATTAAGGTGATATGGACATGTGAAGAGAAAGTCTTTTGACGCCCCTGTGAGGAGAGTCGAAAGCATTATTGTAGAGGGTAAAAGGAGTCGTGGGAGACCAAAGAGAACATGGATAGAGCAAATAAAAGCGGACATGCTTGAGTTAAACCTCTCTGAGGACCTGACTAGGGATAGGGGATGTTGGAGGCGTCTTATCCAAGTCTCAGACCATTGTTTGTCTTCTTAGAGTCGTTTTGGCGCTTGAGTTCTTGCTTGACCTTGTCTTTTGCCCTTTTGGTTTCCTTGGTTTTAATATGCTTGGTTTTAATATGCTCTATCTCTGTTTTTGGCCTTTTTGGTGGTATTGTTTTATGCGTTGTTTGGATCTCTCAGGTGGCTGGTACATTATCTTTATCTTCCTCGAGCCGGGGGACTCAGTTTGGGTCGCGCTCTCCTGTATGGGTATGAGTTGCCGCCGTCTTTCCCTCCCCAGACCCTACCCATAGTTTTCTATGAGCGGGATACACTGGGTTGGAGGATGATGATGATGAATATGATATTAAAAAAGTTAGATATATTTTGCAGTAGAAATACTCAATGCAATTAACTCTATAGTTTGGAAATTATCAACAATATATTATATAGTATATTATATTTTCTAGTTTACTCAATTTAACCATAGATAAACGTTATTCAAAGATACTTAATGGTATAAATATTGGTCAAGATCAAATGACATGTCATTTTTCTTTAGCCAATAAATGAGATTCAGTTGGCAAACATGCACTCTTTAATTTTGACACTTGAAAATTTTTAAGTATTTTTGTATAATATATGATGTAAAGATTTCATTTTTAGTATATGTTCCTTAAACTTTTATTTTGAACTACGATTATATCATTTTTATTTAATTTTCATTGACTCATGTTTTCTTATATTTCTCTCTTTTAACCCTAACAACAAAACTTAATTTTCTCCACTATATTCTTAGTATATGTGTAAAGGTGGATTGTTGTAATTTTTAGGGACAAAAGAAATTCTCCTTTACATTTAGAGTTCGCTACCATTATAAAATCTATATATAAAGTTAATGGAAACACATATAATAAGGATTATTACTCAAATAGAATATATCTTAAATGGGCAGTTTTTATCCCTGCAATTTGACTAAAACTTAACTAAAAAGATCAGGTTCGTTGCTCATGAGATGCCAAAAGTCAGTTGGAAAAGGTGTTGAACGTGCATTTGGGGTTTTACAAGCAAGATTTGCAATCATACAGTGACCATCACTAGTATGTGGGATCAAAATCTTATGTGGAAGATAATGTTGGCATGTATCCTTCTTCACAATATGAATGTTGAAGACAAACATGATACGTACCAAAATTATAAGGACACGACTGAATTCGAACATGATAATATTCAATATGTTGAAGAATCATCTTCTCAGTCGTGCAATACAATGTGTATCAAGTTTGAATAGGTAGATATAATAATCTAACGTTAGAGCAATATATGCATAGAAGAAAAGAAACTTGGGATAAACAAGTTCATTATGCATTGCAAAGAGACTTGGTAAAGTATGTCTGGGGAAATTGTCGAGGCTCGTATGTTGATGTATGATAAAATTATACTTAGTGAAAGTATTAATTGTATTGTATTCATTTTATGTATTACTTTTTTTTAAGTATGATTATTAATTATTAAAATGTTGGAATTTAGTTTTTTTAATATAATGTTTTATGTTATTCAAAACTTTTTAATTGTTACATAAATTATCTAATTAATTTATTTTATTTATCTTTTTTAGCAAATAAAAGATTTTTTTGTTCACCAGAAAAAACAATATACACCAAGGCAATAAAAACTCAGACTATCTTATTTGCATCAGTTTAGAAACGAGGCTCACCTTTTATGAAGGGTTGTCCCGCCCCACTTTCATGTGCATACGAGAAAACCGAGGCTTAAAACACGCCGACAAAAAAGTCAGCTATAGTCCAGAACTATACAATAAAGCTATACTCAATGCAACGGAAGGACCAAAAAACAACATAATCATCATGGCCTACTAGAGTAGCAGCATCCAGCAGCAGAAGCATTGCTCCACAAGTCAGCATAGTAGTTTCGTTGAGGAGTCAGCAATAAACCAGAAGAATAAATAAACAGCAAGCAATATCAGACAAGAAGCACTCTAAAAAGCATTACAGATAACACTCCAGCATCTCCATAAGTGCACAAAGCACAAGCACAATGCAGCAGCAGCTTGACGAAGCCAGCAGATCCCAGCACACACATCCAAGCACCTCAAGCATCCACTCTGTAGGCATCAGCACAAATACTCAAGGAAGCCCAACTAAGCACATCACCAACATAATCACACAACATCAACACACTAGCAGCAGCTCATTAAACCACACAATGGCTCCTCAGATCAGGAAAATAGGCTAACAACACATCAAAGACTCCAGTGAGCAAGGCATAAACAGCAGCCTCAGTGCAGCATAAGAGGAAAGGACATGCAGCATCATTAAATCAGCCAGCAGAGAAGAATTCAACAAGTAGCAAAACAACCACCCAACAGCCCTCAAACCACAATAAGTAGCTGCTGCTCCAATCCAAGCAGCAACATCAGTAGCAGAAGCATCAGTGATCTCACCCAGCAATACTAATGCATCATCAAACAGTTGAGTGCACGCCATCAATTAACCAGCCATCACCAAAACTCCTAATACAACACCTTTAACTTCGGCAACACGCAACTCAGCGGTCATCAAAGCAGCAGAACAGCAGTAAATGATGGGAAGTAGTACATCAATCTAGCATACACCACAGCAACACCAAGCTAAAACCAACTAAGAGCAACTAAGAGCACATAACTAATCCAGCATCATGGAATGCACAATCAACAACTCGTACCCTTGCATTCAACACAACATCATTTGGGACACAAAGGACATAAAGCCACCCAAACCAGCACATTGAGGCCCCAAAATAGATCAACGTCAACAAAACAGGAAAGACAGACAAAATTAAGGGCCCAGCTCAGCACAATAAGATACTACAGTAAAAACATCAATCACCAGCAGCATTAAAAGCCAACAAAAGGACACAATAAAAACCCCTCAGAGCAATAACAAGTAGTAAACAAGAGTAACAAAAAACACACACCAGCAAAGACACCCGCCACAGGTAAAAAAAACCTACATCACACAATACTAAGACAACAAACGACAAATAGAGTCATCACTTATGCTTGAGTACAGGCTAAGGAATCTGTATCGCACTTCAGTACGCACCATAGCACTAATAGAAGGGAGAGCTCTCACAAAGCCAATCCATACTGCATCATTGTGTGCTCGCCAAATGTGATAAAAAGTAGAGGAAAAAATAGCACAAAGTGTATTCCGTTGCAACGTATTACCCTTAAGCTTACGGAATTCCATCTGCACAATCGATTTGAATTTGAGACTAGGCCAACTACGGATATCCAGCAGACACCTCTGGCTAAAGATACATTCAAAGAACAGATGAGTATTCGATTCTGAATGAGTACCACATAAAGGGCATAAATCATTATCAACCACTCCTATGAGCTTCAATTTGTCCTTGGTCTTAAGCTTATGTAGAGCTGCCATCCAACAGATAAAGCGGACCTTTGGAATTGAAAGTCTATTCCAAACAATATTAGTCCATCTAAATCGCAGGGGCGAATCCATCTGTGCGATGTACGTGACCTTGATTGAGTAATGATCCTTGCTTATCCAGTCTAAGAGCAAATCTTTAACACCACCAATTTTCTTCAATGTCAAACTAGTAGTGACCTTGAGTACCACAAATTTATTTTAATCGTACCATAAATTATGTTATTTCATAACAATTAATCAAAATTTATGACTATCGTTAAAAATAAAGGCTTGAATATAATGAGTAATGTGATTATGAGAGGGTAAATAAAGGTGGGTCATATTAAATAGTGTTTAGAGAGCATTTGGGTAACCAGCCATTAGAGATTTACTAAAATATGAAAATGTAAATGTTGAGTCAAGCCTCAAATCTCATCGTGACGGAGGTGAGTTCGATCACTTGGTAGCATACTCAATGGCTTACACCATTGAGAATGATGATGAGCATGAATTGAAGCATGGAGTAATTCGTTTTGGAACACTTGATGAAGTGCGTGTTGGGGACAATTTGAGGTGTGTTGAATAAGGCAAAGGGAAGCTAAATGAGGGGTTTAGGTCGTGCCTTGAAAGAGGCACACAGACCAAATACTACTGGTATGAGGCAGAAACTCACGAAGTTCAGCAGGCTCTGATGAAGGCCGCTCGACTGGTCGAGCAGAGCTGGCTCGATTGAGCGGTATACTTGAAGAAACCAACAGCTACTGAAGTGCAGCTCGACAGGTCGAGCAACAATTAGCTCCTCATCAGTACACTTTTCTGTGTTGTTGCGGTAAACTTGTTGGCCTTGTAGCAGTTTTGTCCTAGGTTATTCTAATGTGTCTTATAACTATATAAGGAGTCTAAAACACTATTAGGTTAGAGTGAGAGGCATATACAAGATTCGAAGCTAGGGTTTACACCATAAGAGCGCTCTTCATCCTTGTTTATGAATTTTGTGTGAGATTGATTTAAATGTTCAGCATTTTGCTTTGAGAGTGTGTTCTTGAAGATTGTAAGGTGAGTCATTAATGTATTGTTTCTTATAATAATGATAAGATACTTTGTTTGAGGGGGAGGTGTCATTAGATACCTCATATATTGTTGTGTGTTGCCGCCATTGTTACATGCTCTGTTTTTGTTGGTTCTTTGCATATTGTTTTTGTGTTTGTTTCTTCACCAAAGTATTAGCCCATTCACAACAGTAAATAAAAAAAGTTAATGGAAAATAATGTGACAAAAGGATAGATGGGAAGAGAAATGTAGAAAGGTATATTAACTAGTATATCTACCATTGCTCTTGCTCTTAAGGCTTCTTATGATAACTTCCTGATGGCCACGGGCGAGTTACTCTGAACTAGAATGGACCTGAAACGCCGAAAAACTGTCTCGGAACCAACACCATCCACGACAGGTTTCGAACTGCTGGTGGGAACGTATCTATGTTGATTATTTATATTAAATTTAAGTATTTTAATAACTATTGACAAGTAATGAATCTCGACAATAATCAACAAAGGTATATCCACATTATTATAGTTCCTTTATATTTTTTATACATATATTTAAAGCAAAGAAAAGAAATAAACTGATGGTCCGGCCCGTCCAAACCAGGAGTCAAACTGCTAAGAACGGACTGTAACTATTATCTCTTTTTAGCCAAAAATTTGAATTATAAAATTTGAATTATAAATCATGAATTATAGGAGTATTCACAATCTTTACCATTATTAATATTTATTCAACTTATCACATAGAAAAAATCTTTATTTAACTTATGATTTATATATGTTTTTAATATTTAATTAAATTTTTATATATATATATATATTGCAATTATTTAAGTATTAAATTACTTGAAAATATCACAACCTTCGAGTATATATTAGAAGGAAGGAAGCACAATAAAGTTTAAATGATACAAGAAGTTGATATAAGTGGTTCATGGCTTGGCTACTTCTAGGCTTTCTAGCTAAAGTTTACACGTGCAATATTGAAGTAGAAGTCGTCACTTTTGAAATTTGATTGACAATAACACACTTTATTGATAGTTGATTTATTCCAATTTCACATTTCTCTACCTCATTGACAATAACTTATTTTTATCAATTATTTTTTAAAAAATTATTAAATTAATTTTGGCCATAACTTAATTATTCAAATAAATAATTACTAATTATATGGTTAAGTAAAATATTCTACTATATTAAAATAATATTCTCATAATAATTTATAGTTTTGTTTATCATGAATAGGTTACTTCAATAGTGTGGATAATTTTAAGTTAAACAATAATATGAATCATTTTGAATGAGTGAGTAATATTTGTAAGTCATTTTTGACAATTTTTTCTTATCAACTAAAATTTAACCTATTTGATTAGTAAGAGATTATGAAACTCATTAAAATTGTTTGATTGACAATAATGATTGTATTTGGTATTTGGTATTTGGTTTTTTAGTTAGTGAAACAACTCAAAATTACTCCCTCCAATTCATAATAATTGTCCTATTTAATTTTTTAACATTATTCATTGATCACTCTTAATTTGTATTTTATTCTTAATCTAGACATCTAAATATAGTCAAGTGAAATCTCATTTGATTCGTCTCAATGTTAATTTTATTAATATCAAATTTTTATAATTTTCAATTATGCACAATTAGATATATATAGGATTGAATTAGTGCATTCGATGGTGTGCCAAAACTAAATGGGATAATTGATGTGAATTGAAGGGAGTATTTCATTACTGTTCAAAAAAAAAAAAAAAGAGAGTATTTCATTAAAAACTTTTAAATCAAAATCACGAAGCTATTATGCATAGATTTTTAATTGGTTCTTTACTTTTTAACACATTTTTTCTCTTATTAGCTAGCTAACAACAATTAATTTTCACCAAACGTCTCTATAACAGTTGTTTTAAATAATTAGCTTATTAGCTAATACTGTTAATTAGTTAAACAAACAAACAACTTCTAATAACTCTATTCAAGAACCATTTTAAAAATAATTTTTTTAAGAAATCCAAGAATCAAATAAGCCATTGTCATGGTATTGTGATGTGGAACCAATTACATTCATCCATGATCATCTTTTTTTTTTTTTTTTTTTTTGCAAATAAATTTTCATGGCCCCACACAAGACCAAATATGAAAGTTTGGTGATAATAGATATATTCATTTCATTACATCGTGGAGGCATGTAATCTCAGTTATGTTCTTCCTCTATTATTAATTTGACTACTAATTCTCCCTTTAATTTTTATTTTTAAATATTAATTATTTCTAATATCAATTTCACTTTTCTTTTCCTTGTTATTATTTTCAATGATTATTTTCATTGATTATTTTTGGTAGTTTAGAGCCGTGAAGGCATGCCATACTTACAAATTACAATCCTAATAAAATATGTTTTGTTTGTTAGTCCTCCTCTAGTTTTGACACGTGTCAGTTGTCAATTGAAATTTAGTGGTTTCTTTCATCATTTCACTATCCTAATTAAGATGGGTTAATTGAAAAAATATTGAAAAAATTCACATTAATAATATAAATTTTGCTTATCCGCTGTGAATAATATAATTTTTTGATTACTTTCTAATAATTCAATATTTGCCCTTAATTCGTGTCAAAGAACCAACTCAACCAAAAGCTTAAGCGGATACTATGTCAAGTAACCAACTCAACCAAAAAAAGCTTAAGTTTTTGGTTGAGTTGGTTCCTTTACAATTCGCTGTGAATAATCCAACTTTTATTTTAGTTTGCTAGCGGAATACGCTATTATTACCTATCGTTAGTAACACGATATGTTGTGGGCAAATTTATCACAAATATTAAATTATTAAAAAATAATTTAAAAGCGGGATTATTCATAGCGGATGAGTGAAATGTTGAATTATTAATGTTAATTTTTCCAAAAATATTTATATATTATAAGAATCAATTATCTATCAATTATACAAAAAAGATAATATAGTTTTAAATATTTTAATTACATTTGCTCAGCACGGTTAGAGTTAGACGTGAACATGAAAGGGGCTGTTTGCCAACTTGGCCAATTCCTTCAATATCTTCATATAAATCATTTTTAGCTTGGCAGTAGACATTTAATCCCTAAAATGACCATGTTTACTTTTTGCGGCATATTTATTTGTTCTATTCAATTTGCAACTTTACATAGTGTCGAGAGATTAATTATATTAAAAATGAATATTTAAGAAAAAATATAAACTCAAACAACGAAAATAAACTTAAGTAAACGATAGGTGAAAATTGAAGAAATGGAAAAATTATCATTAATTTATCCAATTTTGGAGGTGAAGAGTGAAAAGATTTGCCCGCAAATGATAGAATTAAGAGGTTGGTGTCTTCAACATATTTATTTTTATTGGAATCTGATCAGATGAGACAAGATAAAACGTGTTTGACCAAATCAAATCATATCCAATCAATTAGTTTAGACCATCAAAATCTGATCGTATCTTACTACTTATTCGTATTAGTTATTTTTAATACGAATCCTTAATATTATTGGTGTTATCACACTAAAAAAAGATGAAACTACGATCAGAAATTTACATCCACTTTGTTTTGGTTGCTAATGGTGAACAAATACAACGACTAAACTATAGTTGATCTTGAATCCTGACGTATGTGTAGGGTTCTAGTAATGTTAACTTTTAACATGCGGAAAACTAAAACCTTCTCAAGACCCAATTATTGACATGAAATGAAACAAATAAATATCGGAACAAAAATTATACCTTTGTAGCGTGAATCCACTAGCAAAATATAATAACGAGATAAGAACCGCAAATGAAGTTCCTCTAGTGTAGTCCACCCACAACGTCTTGTGAGACCTCGTATACTAGTACGATGTTTAAGAACAATTCTTAAACTAATTTTGTGTGTATACAACCCTTGTATTATTACTAACAATTGCTCTCAAAATTTTCACCAAAATAAAACCCACGGCTCCCCATTCATCTCTATCATCATAATAAACTTGTGCATATATAGATAGGTTTTAGAAACCTTTCAATACCCTTCAATGTTAATAAATTTGGAGGTTACAAAATTTAAACTCATTTTTAAGACCTCCATTATAACTTGATGTTATATAATTTAATTAGCACTTTATATTAATACTTATGACCAATATCTAGTCCAACTAGACTAAGCACATGAACCTAGACTAATATAGGTCCAAACACACAAAATGATCTCACACGTTGATACAGTGTGACCCAACAGGTTTAGCGACATTAAGTTCGTTCCATTATCAAATAACGGTTCAGTTACGTTTATTGGTCTCTAGTAAAACATGAACGTTACTCAATGTAGACTAAATTAACGTCTCGTTAAATACTGACTTAATTACGTTAAACGACTTACAAAATATTCACTTGATTATTGAACATTTCTAACAGTATGAACAATTGTGGTAATACATGGTCATTGCTAGCTAGGGGTGGTCTAAACCAGATATCGGATCGTTCCAGATCCAAAAATCTCAGTAACCGGTATTTCAAATAGTGGAAATCCTGATTCAGTTCCAATCCTAAAAAACCGGATATACGATATTTAACATCCAACCATATTTCTAAAATGATTTGTATTACAAGGTAAAAAAATAAGCATGATTAAAGAAAGAAAACGAAGTAAGCTTGAATATTTATGTCTAAAACAACGTAAAATTGTTTCAAAAATGAAAAAAAAAATGATTAAAACATCAGACATTTGGTATTTGATCCGAATTAAATGTATATATCCAAATATCGTACATATAAGTAAATTTAGCATCCTATAGGCTAATATGACTAATATATTAATTTGATTAATATAATACTAATTCATCTACTATACTACGCTAATATGACTAATATTAGGCTAATTATATATTAATAAGATTTATACAATAGGAAACGACTAATAATCTAATAATAGAATAATAATATGCTAACACGACTTATACTACACAAATATGACTAAAACTATGCTAATACGACTAATAATATACTAATACATACATGATATAATATACTAATATGACGGATATACAAATACGACTAACATCATGCTAACCATATATTAATTAATTATTAATATATATACAACTAAAAAAAAAAAAAACATTTATCAATACACTTAATACTACACTAATGCGACTAATACTGTGCTAATCATATATTGGCACGATTACTTAAATACGGATACAACTAATCCTATACTAATATGACTAACATTATACTAATACGACTAATATTATACTAATACTATCAATATTATGCTGATACACCTAATACTACACTAATACAACTAATAATAAGATGGAAAAATTACCTAGAATAATCAAAACTATTCATGATTTTCCTACAATAATCCCACCTATTGATTAACCGCATGAATAATAATCCCAACTTTGAGGGGTATTTTCCTATAGTAAACTTAGGTAACCCGATTACCTGCTATAGTAGGTAATTCACCAAAAAACTAAATTCAATATTAATTTAAAATTAGAAAATATTTTTGAAAATTTACATAAAAAATTCTAAATAATAAAAAAATCATAAATTTTTTATGAATATTTTTTAATAATTTTTTCGACATTTTATTTTAATTTATCTTTTTTTTAAAAAAAAATAAAAACTTGTTATAGCAAGTCATCCGGTCACCAGGTTTACTCTAGAAAATGTCCCTCAAAGTTGGGATTATTCATGGTTAATCAATAGGTGAGATTATTGTAAGAAAATCCTCAATAATTTGGATTATTCTAGGTAATTTTTCCTAATATATAACACGACTAATAATATGCCAACACCAGGGCCGGCCCTGGGGTAGGCCCAAAGGGCAACCGCCCAGGGCCAAAGTTAAGAATGCAGAAATTAGGTTTATAGGGGGCCTCAAGTGAGATGATAACGGATAAAAGAGAAAGGGCCCAAAATTAGCCATCAATTACTATAAACACATGAAAAGGGACGGTTGGAATATGAAAAAATTAGCTTTAATGTAATTATCAATTTAATGTTATCTGGTGATCCACTTATGGAGTCAGACCAAGGAATTGAGCAACTGGACCAAGAACATACACTAACAGAAGAACAAGAACACACAGATTTGATGTCAGATGCATCCTGCCAGCTGACCTTACATAGCAATTGGAGATCAGACCTAAAAGACAAGGACTCAACTAGCCATGGAAATATCATCTCTATACATGGGCCTAACCATCAAGGACCAAGGGTAGCCCTGGTGATCTACACAGAACCCTCAGGTGCAGCATTAAAGGCATGAGTCCAACAGGATCAGTAGTAGCCTTATATTTCAGATTCTGTTTTAATTTGTATTTTTTTAAGTTCTTGTTCTTGATTTGGCACGTGACTTTTTATGGTTCTAAGATGATATTAGGCCTTTCTTTTATAGTCGTTTTAACTACAAGGAAACCTATATAAAGGGCTCCTCTCTTCTTTTGGATTCATTCAGATTTTAATAAAAAACAACAAACACTTGAGTAATTATTTCACAATTGTTCAATCTTCTGAGTGTGCATCTTGTGAGTGAAGCAAGGATTTACATTCAGTTTTTGCACAAAGAGAAAGAGAGTGAATCTTGCTCTGAGTGTGAGGAATAGGCCAAGGGCTATTCTTCTAGCCATTTTGTCTATCTCCAAGGAATAGAGCCATCTTTGACATTGCTCTATCCATCTTATGTGCCATCTGTGCAGAAGGGAGTTGTTGGGTTCAAGAAGGTGCAAGAACCCTTGGCATTGAGTTCTTCCATCATAGGAAAGAAGAGCCATCACCATTCAAGTGTGCACGTATCAACTTGGTATCAGAGTTTGATTAGAAAAGGGCCAAGAAGAAGGAAATCATCAAACAACCAGTCCTACAGGTGATATATTCCCTTTGTCTTGAGGAACTTCAGAATCAAGTATTTTATGTCTTTGGTAAATTCACAAACCAAGGTACGTGTCATTTCTCTATCTACTCTTCAACATATAGGAAATACTCATAAGAATTTCATAATTAGTAATCAAGTCTACACAGAAGCTTTGGTGACAGAAGGGTATTATGATTCCTGAGCCTCCTACATTCATGATCATTCACCCATCTGAATTGGTTTTATAATTCTTTGTTCTTGAATGTTCTTTCTACAAACTTAAAGAAAAGGGATTATTTTTGTATAAAGTTCAATTAAAGCCATACATTACAGAATCTTGAAAATAATCTTTAAAATTAAGGGTTGGTATTTGTGTGCTATGTGATCTGTCTTCATATTTCTTCATTTGGTATAGACATCCATATATTCTCTATTTCTGTGTGTGTGCATTATGAACAATGTGAATACCAATGAGCAATTGGCTGAAATGGCTAATGCCATTCAGCAACTTACACAGATAGTTGCAAGACTAGAAATCACCAACCAAGAAAGAGTGGGAAACAAACACCTCATGTTGACAGGTATATGGAGGACAAAACCTTGAGGTTTGACATTGCTGAATTTGGGGGAACATCACATAACCCTTAGGACTACCTAGAGTGGGAGGCTGGGTTAGAAAGGTATTTTGAATTCAAAGACACCCTAGAAGCACAACAATATAAACTAGCTAGGATAACACTCACCAAACTAGCTGCCATTTGGTTAGAGGGAACACAGAAACAAAGGGTCAGAGAAAATAAGGAAAGGATTAACTCATGGACCAAACTTAAGAAACACCTTAGAAGGAAATATGTTCCTTCTTCATATAGACAACACCTATTTGTACAATGGAGCACACTTAGACAAGGGGTTAAATCTGTAGCTGACTATATACAAGAGTGGGAAAGACTCTCAATCTTGTGTGATGTCAATGAACCAGAGGAAATGAGAATAGGAAAGTTCATAGGGAGATTAAGGGAAGATTTGAGGGAAAAATTAGAAGTGATGCCATTTGAAACAACTTGCAATAGTGCTCTAACCTATGAGAAATACTCCAAGAAGAGAAATACTTATGTGCAGATTCAAAGACCTACCCCCAATAAATTCAACACACCCAATCATAACAGTGTTGTGAACACCAATACCATTGAGAACACCACCAATAAACCCCTAACTACAACTATCCCTCAAAAAACTAAGGACAGAAACCAAATGTGCTTATGTGCCTTTAAAAAATGTAATGTGCTTTAAATGTGATGTGCATGGACTGTAACACCCCTGAATTTCCGACCCCTTGTACAAAACCTAAACCGTAAAGAACGGGAGGAAATTTGGGTGTTACATAAAAGAAACAGAAAAAGAATTAAAATAAATGTTAGGGGTTAACTTTAAAGATGTGAGTAAAAATTTCAGCAGCATCTACCTTAAAAATGTGCGTCTTTTATAGAAAAACAAAAGTTATTTAAAATCTAATAAAGTAAAGGCATCACGGCCTATCTAAACTATATCACGGCGGAATGTTTCATCGTCGGCTTCTGAAATCAATATGACAAGCATGGATCGTGGTTCCGGTGTCAGCGCTTGCGTTTCGAGCTAATTAGACTCTTAAAAACCATACAATCTATAAACTTCGCAACGGAGATAACATACAAAAAAAGGAGGACATGTGGCTCAAAGAAAAAACATAAACAACTTTAAATACAAAGAAACTACATCTAACATTAAAATAACTGTAACATCGCACGCTTCAACAATCTCACTCATCCCCCCGTATGCAATGCATGGAAGCTTTGTCACCTGTAATGTCAATCGATGATGTCTCCGCTGCTCAACGTAAGATCATAGACCAACGCGTCATAGCAGGGCCATCAAAGACGAGCCATCAACAAAGAAAACAAACAATACACGTCAGCATTTAACATCATATCATAATAAGGCATAATTAGCATCAATAAAGTACGTCATAATTTGAGGGTGATTTCACAACACTCCAAGTGCCGATCATAATCACTGAACATCATTCCTACTTCTCATTGTCAATTCCATTTTCTTCACTTCTTTTCGAATCATAACTTCTTTTCGACTTCATAACTGCTCGGTATCACCTGAACCAAAAGCTTAACCACTTTCAAATATTTATATATATGTGACTAGAGGCCACCATCTTGGGGTTTGCAAGACCCACATGGCCACACCTCGACCAAAGGGCGGTGACGGGCCATACCGGCGCCCAATGGTAAAGTATGAACATACCCCCGTACAGCGACCATATAAAGATGATCCTACCTCCGGGAGCTAAAGCCACTGGGGTACCAAACCAGTGAACCCAGCATACCTAACGTATGTGACTAGAGGCCACCATAGGGTTTGCAAGGCCCACGTGGCAACACCTTAACCAAGGGCGGTGACGGGCCATACCGGCGCCCAATGGTAAAGTATGAACATACCCCCGTACAACGACCATATACTGATGATCCATACCTCCGGGAACTAACCCACTAGGGTACCCTAACTAGGGAAGCCACAATAATCGAACAAATCTGCTATCTCATCAACAAGGGACTTATTCCCATTAGAACCAACAAGTTTCTTACTCCATCACTAAGGGACTCCTTCCACAATCATCACCATCAATAATACCCAACAATTCATACCATCCATAATAACCGAATAAATAAACATAAAATAATCGTAAATACTTGATTGAAGGAATAGCCAATTGAAATCCCTATTTGAACAATTAAACTCATAATTGACTATTTTCGATTTTCATGACAGACTGCTAGTATTTTGGGCATAACTCTCTCATACGAAATCATTTTGGGGTGATTCAAGTGCCCACGCGACCGCGACTTCGAGCTCTACAATTCTTATGAAGAAACCAAAACCTAAAAATTCCCTGAAGAGGCTCAAAATCAGCCAAGAACAGAAAGAACATAATCTGAATTTTTTTTTTCTTTCCAAACCTTTGCTTTTAAACTTTGAGGTTAGGGCTGAACAAAGTTTGGTCTAAACCGTAAACCAAACCGGACCAGTCCGGAATTTTATTATTTGGTCTGGTCTACAGTTTATATGGTCTAGTCTGGTTTTTTTTCAAATTAAATCACGGTTTACGGTCTGGTCTCGGTTTTATTATTTTTCAGACCGGACCGTACTTTGGTCAAAAACTAAATTGAACAATTGAGGTGAATCAAACCCCCAAATTGTAATAACTAATCAAATACAACCACATGAATTAGAAATTAAAGATAACCCAAATGAAACTAACTTCAATACTTGAACTAATTACCCAATTTATGTATAATAAAGTTAATATTCAACTACACTTGATATCTATTACCCACACAAAGATCAATGAAAGTAACACAAAATCAACATCACACGCTCATAAACTTTATAAATTTCAATTGCAAACAAGAAGGAATCAAAAAAGGAAGAGGAGATGGCTCACCAAGACAAAGCTAGTAAAAAAATGTGAAGAGGGAAAGAAGGTTGCGGTGGTGGTGGAAGGAAACCAGAACCACGGCTGCTCGTGGTGGTTAAGGGCTCCAAACGTAGCCTAGCTGATGTCCAGTGGCTGCACGACGCAGCCTAGCTGCGGGTTGGGGAGCTGGTGCTATTGGTGGCGGCTACGGCCTGTCGCTGATGGTGGTGGCGTTCGTGGTCAGCCGTGAGAGAAGGAGGAAGGAGTAGGGCAGCCATGAGTGAGGGAGAAAGGAGTAGCTGATTTGTTTTTCTTTTGAAAATGAGTAAGTGTCTCCCACCTAAACCCTAAGTCCTATATTTATTCTCATTTTTTATTTATTTACCCATTTATTTATTTATTTGACCCTCTTGTAATGCCCACTAAAAGAAGCTCACTTATGTGTGCTCACAAGTTCTAATGAATAGAATGGTTTCGATTCGAAACTCTTCATTTAGAAATCGTAATTGTATTTTTCAATATAAATATATGTGAATATTCAAATTCGTATATAAAAGGAATTTATTAAAACTACTTCAAAATAAAATTTAATATAATTATAAAATCCCCAAAAGTTATTAAAATATTAGTTAATGATGTCTGAAAACCTCGGGGTGTTACATGGACACTATAGGAATGAGTGTCCCCATAGTAGAGCTTTCACAACCTAAGAATGGACCGAAATTCAAGGGAAGGGAGGACCTAGAGCCATGTTGGTAACAAAGAATGGGCATGAAGAAGTGAACTACCACCCACACCTAAAGATGAACATGAAGGGCCTTATGTTTTGACTAGTCAAGGCACTTTACAAAGGGCTGAACCAGGATATACTAAGACCAGACAAAAATGACTTTAGGTAACACATATTGGTAACACATTTTGATATTAACTTTTTTAAAACATTAAGTAACACTTTTGTAACACTTTATCTTTAAGTAACACAATTATGTAACACTTTTAAAATTAGTAACACTTATATGTAACACTTTCAAATTTGGTAGCACTTATATGTAACACTTTTAAAATTGGTAACACTTGTATGTAACACTTTCAAATTTTGTAGCACTTATATGTAACACTTTTAAAATTGGTAACACTTGTATGTAACACTTTCAAATTTTGTAGCACTTATATGTAACACTTTAAAATTGGTAACACTTGTATGTAACACTTAAATAATTGGTAACACTTTAAACTTGGTAACACTAGTAGTAGTACGTAATGCTTAGGTATATAATAACACTTACGGCCCGTTTGGTAAGTGGTAATAAACCGCGGTAATGGGAATGAAATAATAGTGTAATTTTGGTTGAAAAATCTCATGACTACCTAGATGGCCATGCTTGACAAACTTCAATCATCTCATTTTGTTCATAAAATTCATTCCAATGCATTACCATTGGGAGAGGTGGTATTAGGTGGTAATGGAAATTTGTGAACAAAAAATTTTTTTGTGATCAAAGTTTCATTACCATGGGAATGACATGAAAGTTTTGATGAAATTTTACACTAAAATTCATTCCTATTACCACCATTTAGTACCACTAACCAAACGGGCCGTTAACACTTTATGAATTTGTAACACTGATATGCAACATATTTTATATTAGTAATAGTATTAAGTAACACGCTTTCTGATTGTAGTAGGGTCTGGTTCATTTCTAGTCCAATTTGGATTAGTAATCTTCTTTGTATGGACCTTCTTCGTTTCTTTTCGAAAAAAAAAAGTAATACTTTTGATCGGTAACCCGTTTGTAATTTAGTTAATTATTATTTTTATCTTCTGAATTTTAAAATTAAAATTGAAAAATTATTATTTTTGAGAATTTTTTAGTTTAATCCTTTTTTTCAATATTAATAATATAAACTTTTAATATTTTATATCTTAGCAAGCTACCTAATTAATTTTCCAAAATTTATTACCACTTCTAATTAAAATTTTAAAAATATTCAATCTAATAATAATATTAATAGAGAGGGGAAAAAATTTTATTAAAATAATAATTAAACCTAATAATTAAACATGAGGGAAAAAAACTTATTAGATTAATTAATAAGATAATAATTGAGATAAATCAAAAACTGTATTCATCCCTCACACACTTTCAAAACCCAGCGTCATTCCTTTCAACCCAGAACAAAAATAACTGATCGATCCTCATCCTTTCACCCGCATCTCCTTCATTCTTCCCTTTTCCGGCCATAATTTCACCCGCCATTTGCGTCCCGTCGCTGGTTCTTCGCCGTCTGCGTCAGATACTCCGAGCGTAGTTTGTGGTACGTAAATTTCCGTCTTTAATCTCCCGACACGAATTCATATTCTTTAATATATAGTTATGGTTTGGATTTTGCTTCAATAACCTATTTTTAATTTGCTATTTTTTGGAAATAGGACGAACTAGATCTTTTTGTTTTTTTCTGTCTCCGTACCTCGGCTCCTTCTCTTCCTCGATCACTTTATACTTTCAACATCTTGAAAAAAGTTTTTAATGAAAGATTTGTACCAAAATAGGAAAGAAAATGTGTTGACTTCATGTTATCACCTGGTTGATCTCATTTACTCTAGGAATTCTATTCTTGGGCTATTAATTTGTGCCAAAGACTATTTCATTACTTAGCTTTTATGTTGCGCTTCAATTAATAGATCAATGATTACTGTTGGTGTTACTATCTTTTGTATCGAAACTTTAATTTATACTTTTGTGCCTTTAGTAGTCCTTTGTTGTTTGACCAATTATTTGTTGTATTGGTCCATTTTCTTGATCTCGCTAGCTGTACTCTTGGCAAAAATATCTTGAAAATTTACAGTTTTGTTGTTGCTTGTTGATTCTTGCTTGTTGATTTGGAAATTGGTGTATATTTAATCAGTAAATTTGCCGTTTACTATATCCATGAAACCTGCTGATTCTTGCTTGTTGATTTGCTATACGAATTCATAATGTTGATTTTGCTATACGACTTCATATTGATGATTTGCTTGGTTTTGATTTGTTGATTTGCTGATTTTTGCTTCAAATTTCCATCTTTAATTTGATATTAGGGTGATGGTTTTTGTTTGTAGACTTCTCTTAGTTTCTTTGCTAAAGCTAGTGTGTTTTATTGCTTTAAAATTCAATGTATAGGTGGGCTGTCATTCGTTTATTGTATATTCTCTTTTACAAACTTTTATGCATTTTTTGACGTTATTTTACGGTTGTACCAAAAATCTTCAATATGTCATATTATGAAAAACTAAGACAAAAGAGGATCGAAGAAAAAAAACAAAGAATGAAGGGCTTAGGGATTAATACAATGGCTTATGAAGTAAATTAGTTAATAAAGAGCTCAAAACATCCAAAGAAACTAGAAAAAAAAAACGAAGGAAAAAACTACAAAACATCATATGATCTTATTCAAAGCAACATTGTAAGTTTTATTTTTGAGTCCATATTAGTTGTATGCATTTTCATAGAAACTTAGCTTATAGTTGATACATGATTATCTTAATTATACTATAGGATAAGATGGAGGAGGTACAATGGGATTCAAAAGTTGATGGAGATAGCGCATTTCATGAAGTAATGAACCCAGAATACATAAATAAGAAACGACAATTAAGAATGTGCTTGGCAAAAAAAAAGAGTAATAAAGCTACAGTAGGCGGTGTAATAGTTCCTGAAGAATTTTTGCAACCATATAAAGAAGAAATCGTGAAGGACACTGTGGCACAATTGTTGACGTTGTTCAAGCAACATCTTCCTCCTGATCAATCATTCAACCAAGTGATAACACATATGCCAGGACATCAGGTAAATACACTTACAATTTTCCTATGCTTTTTATATGTTTAATGACAATATGTTCTTAGTTGTCGATTTCATATTTGTTGAAATTGAATTAGAATGAAAAAACCTGAAATTGTTTGGTCAATGTTTATTCAAATATTAACGTGGTATGAAATGTCATACAGCTGGTTGTGATTCTCTGATGAAAATTTCATTTTTAAAATATGGATATAGTTCAAAATACAAAGGACGTGCTGCCGAAATTTCTGTAAATTTATAATGAAACTTAGTTGGTGCTTTAGATATATTTTTTTGGTTTTGTGGATTGTTTGTTTTGTAGGCTTATTTGGTTTGGTTTTGTTGTGGTTTATTGAATGTCAACGAGCGGTGTTTGTTTTGTCACTTATAGGGGGTTCATCTTATAGCTTTTTTGATATGGTCTTTAATTTCAATAATATGATACAGGTTCAAGAGGGGAGAATGGAAACAAATGATCATATCAGTATGATGAAGCTGCATGCGAGCAAGAAGCACACATAGATCACAATGAGAAAGAGCAATAAGAGATTATTTAGTTTTAGACTATATTTTGTATTTTAGTTGTATAATCAAGTTCTTAACGAACATATATAGATATATTTTGTATATTTAGTGGAGTAACCAAGTTATTACGAACATATATAGATGTATCTTGAATATTTTAGTTGTATAGTCATGTTCTTACGAACATATTATATATTATTATTATTATTATTATTATTATTATTATTATTATTATTATTATTATTATTATTATTATTATTATTATTATTATTATTATTATTATTATTATTATAAGTGATACATAATCATAAAGTGTTACATTAGCTTAATTGATTAAATGAAAAAGTGTTACCTAATATGAAAAAAATGTTACCTAATCCTCAACAAAGTGTTACATAAAGCAGTCCAAAGTGATACATTATTGCAAAGTGTTACATTAGCTTACTTGATGAGATTAAAAAGTGATACCTAATGATAAAAAAAGTGTTACATAAAATATAATAAGTAACACTATGAAAGTGATACATAATCAAAAAAGTGTTACCTAAGATAATTTGAAGTAACACTTGCAAAAGTGTTACCATAGGCATGTAAAGTGTTATCTAAGAGAATAGGTAACACGGGCAGATGTAGCGCCCAAAAAAGTGTTACCTTAGGTCTATAGTAACACTTTAAGTACTTTATGTAATACTTTTTGAGTGTTACCTAAAGCCAATTATGTTGTAGTGAGTGAATCAGAAGAAGAGGAGAGGGAACAGATTCATCCCGAGGAGGGGGTATATAACATGCCTATAAGGAGGGATTATCATGCCACTCCTAAAGGAATAAAATCAGATCAGAGAGAGAATATCTTTCAGACTTAATGTAGGATACATGACAAAGTCTGTGACCTTATTATAGATAGGGGAGTGAGACTAACTGTGTTAGTCACAAACTAGTACAAGACCTCAAACTGAACACACAAGATCATCCCAACCCCTACAAGTTAAGGTGGTTAGATAACAAGGCTGAAGGATTTGTTTAAAAAACAGTGTCTAATCAATTTCACAATAGGGTCATACCATGATAAAGTGATGTGTGATGTATTGGACATGAGTGTATGTCATATTCTGTTAGGGAGGCCTTGGAAACATGATAGGCATTCAAAACATGATGGTTTCACCAATGTTTACACTATCAAGCATGAGGGTAAGTGAAAGGACCTACTGCCCTTTCCTCCACATAAAGTTATCCCACCTACTGTCCCAAAGAAAAAAAATGAATTTCATTATCAATAGGAGAGAGTGTGTTAGAGAATTGCAGACCAAAGGAGAAATTCTGATTCTGTTTGTGAAAGAAGTAACTGAAAACAGTGAGCAACCTCACCCTAAGGTTACAAAACTGTTAGAAGAATACCATGATGTTTTTTCCCATGAGCTACCAGAGGGTCTACCTCCATTTAGAGGGATAGAATACCAAGTAGATCTTATTCCAGGAGCATAAATCCCAAATAAAACAGCATATAGAACTAACACCCAAGAGGCTTTAGAACTACAAAGACAAGTACATGAACTTTTAGCCAAGGGTTATGTTAGGGAAAGTGTTAGCCCCTGTGTTGTGCCAACACTCTTAGTTCCAAAAAAAGATGGAACTTGGAGGATGTGCATTGATAGCAGGAGTGTCAACAACATCACTATCAAATATTGGTCGCCTATACCAAGAATAGATGATATGTTAGATGAACTCACTTGCACACAATGGTTTAGTAAGATTGACTTGAGAAGTGGGTATCATCAAATAAGGATGAAGGAGGGGGATGAGTAGAAAACAACCTTTAAAACAAAATATGGGTTGTACGAGTGGCTTGTCATGCCATTTGGATTAACTGGTGCCCCAAGTACCTTCATGAGATTGATGAATGAGGTACTTAGACCTTTTTTGGGAAAATTTGTGGTACTTTATTTAGATGATATACTGATTTACAACTAATACTTGGAGGAACACCTAGACCATTTAAGGCAAGTCTTTGAAGTATTGAGGAAACAAAAGTTATATGGGAAGTTGGACAAATGTCATTTTATGAGTCAGGAAATTAGCTTTTTGGGATTCAAAATTAATAGGGAAGGAGTAAAAGCAGACCCAAAAAAGGTTGAGGCAATTAGGGACTGGCCTATACATACTACCATAACTCAAGTTATGTCTTTTCATGGCGTAGCTTCATTTTATAGGAGGTTCATACACAATTTTAGCTCCATTATGGCCCCTCTAACAGAATGCACAAAGAAAGGGGAGTTTGTTTGGACTTAAGAAGCACAACAAGCATTTGAACTTATAAAGAACGCTATGTGTGAAGCCCATCTACTGAAGTTGCCTGATTTCACTCAACCTTTTGAGGTTGAATGTAATGCATGTGGAAAAGGCGTAGGTGCAGTCCTCTTTCAAGGGGGTAGACATGTTGCCTATTTCTGTGAAAAGCTAAATCATAGTAGATTGAATTGCTCTACTTATGATAAGGAATTCTATGCTATGATCACAGCATTGGAGCATTGGACTCATTACCTTAAGATCCAACCATTCATCCTACACTTTGACCATGAGTCCTTACAATACATCAATGGACAAAAAAGACTAAACCCTAGACATGCCAAGTGGATTGAATTCATGCAAACATTTAACTTTGTAGCCAAGTATAAAACAGGCAAGACTAACAATGTGGCGGATGCTTTAAGTAGAAAATATCACCTTTTGTCATTACTAGAAGCTAAAGTCTTAGGTTTTGAGATGATTAAATCCTTATATGCTGAAGATTGTGACTTCAAAGACCTATACCTTGAAACTCAAAAGGCACCTAAAGGATCCTTTCATGTAGAACAAGGTTTACTTTTTAAAGGAAATAGACTATGTATCCCCAAGTCCCCTCTGAGGTTGTTGCTAGTAAAAGAAGTACATGAGGGTGCCTTAGGAGGGCATTTTGGAATCCAAAAGACCCTGGATATGGTAGCACAACACTTCTATTGGCCTAAGATGTTGGGAAAAATAGGGAAATACATTTTTAGGTGTGCAAATTGCATCAAGAGAAAGTTAACTTTTCACAAAGGAGAATACAAACCTCTACCTACTGCTGATAGACTATGGGAACATGTGAGCATGGACTTTGTGGAGCTTTGCCTACACAAACAGGGAAAGATTTAGTGATGGTAGTAGTAGATAGATTCTCTAAAATGGCTCACTTCATTGCTTGCCATAAGGTAGATGATGCTAATAATGTGGCTAAGCTTTACTTTGCAGAAATTGTTAGGTTGCATGGGGTTCCTAGAATTATAGTATCGGATAGGGATAGCAAGTTCTAAGTTCCTTTTGGAACACCCTATGGAGACTCCTAGGCACAAAAATCCTTTTCAGCACTTCCCATCACCCAAAAACTGATGGACAAACAGAGGTTACCAATAGAACCTTGGGCTCCATTCTCAGGGCTCTTGTTAGCAAAAACATAGAAGATTGGGATGTAAAGTTGTGCCATATTGTAGAGTTTGCCTACAATAGAAGTCTAAGCTACACCACAAAGCACTCTCCTTTTGAGTGTGTGTATGGGGTGAACCCCTTGATGCCAATAAGTCTATTTGATCTTCCTAACCAGTGTAGGTACCATACTGATGCTGCACAGCAGGCTGCAAGAATGATGCAAATCCATGAACAAGTTAAGAACAAAATCATTGAGACTAATAAGAGATACAGTGACAAAGCTAACACACACAGAGATAATAAGGAATTAAATAAAGGGGACCTTTTCTGGATTCATCTAAGGAAGGATAGGTTCCCTAAACTCAGGCACAACAAATTACAACCAAGAGTTGCTGGACCATTCAAAGTTCTGAGTAAAATAGGAGAAAATGCATATCAAGTGGATCTCCCTAATACATATGGTGTCTCCAATACTTTCAACAAAAGAGATCTAAGAAAATATGAAGCAAACACGAAATTGGGGACAATTTTGTTTAAAGAGGGAGGGAATGATCCACTTATGGAGTCAGACCAAGGATTTGAGCAACTAGACCAAGAACATACACTAACAGAAGAACAAGAACACACAGAACTGATGTCAGATGCATCAGCCTGCCAGCTGGCCTTACATAGCAATTGGAGATCGGACCTAAAAGAGAAGGACTCAACTAGCCATGAAAATATCATCTCCATACATGGGACTAACCATCAAGGCCTATGGGTAGCCCTGGTATCCACACAAAACCCTCAGGAGCAGCATTAAAGGCATGAGTGCAACAGGATCAGTAGTAGCCTTATATTTCAGATTATGTTTTGTATTTTTTTTAAGTTCTTGTTCTTGATTTGGCACGTGACTTTTTAAGGTTCTAAGATGATATTAGGCCTTTCTTTTATAGCCGTTGTAACTAGAAGTGTGATACCCCAGATTTAGATTGAAAAGAGATTGATAGACTACTCATATCAACAAGGTGCATCTTCTTTTCTAGGGAGCCCATTTGCTAAGAACTCCACAGTTAAGCGTGCTTGGTGTGGAGCAATCTTAGGATGGGTGACCTCCTGGGAACTTTTCCGGGTGCGTATGAGTGAGGCCAAAGTGCGCTGGAAAGACTTGTGTTGGTCTGTGGGGTTAGTCTACAGTCTCCATGAGTAGTCACCGGCGGTCCGTTGGGCCGGGGTGTTACAACAAGGAAGCCTATATAAAGGGCTCCTCTCTTCTTTTGGATTCATTCAGATTTTAATAAAAAACAACAAAAACTTGAGTAATTGTTTCACAATTGTTCAATCTCCTGAGTGTGCATCTTGTGAGTGAAGCAAGGGTATACATTCAATTTTTCCACAAAGAGAAAGAGAGTGAATCTTCCTCTGAGTGTGAGGAGTAGGAACTCTCAAATTTAACTTCCTGTGATGTTCCTTTGATTCTTCTCCATACTTCTTCCATATTTCGACTATAGGTTGTATAAGGTTATTAAATCATTAGAGATCATCCCATTGTAAGTTTTAACAATCCCAATCCCATATAAGAGTATTTTGAAATCTTTTGGATATATTTGGTTTAAATCTACTCTTAATTTCTTTTATGAAATGCTTTTAGAAATTTGACATGATTTTTGTTATTAAATTTCTGGAATTTGATGGAATTTCAGATTGATATTTTCGTTAAATTGTTTGAAGATTCTATGTTATAGGAAAAGTGAAGATGAAGTAGGATTTGTCTTGTGTATATTTTAAAATATGTTTTTGTTAATCATAGCAGTGTGATTTGTGGGTTTGTGCTATGAGTTATGGCAAAACAAGCTAAATTCATGATTTTGGAGTTGTTTCTAATACAAACGTTAATGATGGTAATGTTGGTTATTGGAGGCAAATTCACTGCATATTCACTAGTAGAATAAATCTAATTTGCTGTTATTTATTTGCTACTTAAATCTCAAACATAGCAAATAATGTAATTATTGCTACTGTTTTGACAATTCACAACATTAAAATATTTTTTGCTACTATTTTTAACATTAACAGCAAATTAAAAATCTTATTTTTGTTTTTCTATTGAACAATAGCAAAATAAAATATATAACACAAGTCACTCTTCACCATCTTTTTTTCTCTCAATTGAAAAACCTTTCAGTGCTATTTACCCTTTTAACTCTAATTATCTTCGCACATGATAATTTTATTTGTTGTGCTTCTTTAATTAACAGCAAAAAAGCTTTTGGTTATCTGCTGCCCCTCCATTCGTCGCAATTCCAAATTGAGCAGCAAATAAGCAAATTTATATAGTAGTAAATGACGATAATTCTGCTAGTGAATCATTGCAAGTACAAAATTTAAATTTGATTATGTTATTAGTACTTCATATATATGTAATTAAAAGATTATTTCTTTGAGCACATTTATTGATACATTAATTCAATTAATATTATCTCCAATTGTGTATATTTATAAAATTTCAAGTTTTGAATTTATAGATTAATAAAATACAAATTAATAAAAGAAACCCGATGAATAGTGGTCAAAAAGTAAATTGAAGACTTAAAAGTGTAATCCACCCAATCCAAGAGGAATAATATAAAATTTTGTGTTTGATACGGGTTAATTTTGCTATACAAAGTCATGAACTTGATTTCTCCTAAAAAATCATGAGCTTGATGGATTTCCTTTTTTCTTATTTTACCATACTAGCGATTTTTATATTTACGCTCACAATCATTGATTTGTAAGGGCCCCTACGATCTCGCCTAGGGCCCTAAAATTACTAGAGACGGCCTTGGCCGACACAAATAATTATATGCTAATTTCATATTTATACGAATAATCATACAATATATTAATTTTAATGTATAGTGAAGAAAAATGTGAGTGAAGGATAACATTTGTAATTAATCTATTGGTCAATATTTATAGCAGGAAAGTTTATGGCAGGAATTTATGGGCAGGAGTGCAGTATAGTAATTATTTTAATATATATATGGCAATAATATGTTTGATATTAGAGATTTTGATCAGTAATTATTTTATTTATAAAAATAATAGTATACTAATTATTTTATTTATATTTATGACTAGGGATTTTGAAACTGACACAAAATTTCTACAATTTTAAAACAGTAGGATTACTTAAAACGACATAATTATTATATAGCATAAAATCAGCAAGATTATTTACAACAACATGATTATTATTTGGCAGAGATTTTTCATGATTTTCGTGAATACTAAATAATATACTAAATATAATATATAATATACTTAATAATAAGGTTCTAAAATGGCATGATTATTATATGGCCTAAAATCGGCAGGATTATTCAAAACGGTATGATTTTGACCTGGGATCTTTTGATCAAATTTGATTATTAATAAAAATAAAATTTGACTTTTATTACAATGGCATGAACAGTATAAATACCTCTTTTGATCAACTCAATTAGTTGCTCATATATACCATTTCTTTTTTCTCAAAATTCATTAATATTTTCAATAATAACAATGAGTTTAAATTGCATTAATGAAATAAAGAGTGATAGGGGAATATGGAAAATCAATGCAAAGGTCATACATATGTGTGAGTATAAAGAGAAAGACGTGACCACATCGATCCACTTGATACTGATGGACGAAAAGGGTACAACTATAATGGCTTCAATGGGAAAATTTACAATGTCATATCATTCTAACTTATAAGATTTCACTAAAATATCAACGTATTAAAAAATCCGTGCATTGCACGGGTTTCTATACTAGTAATATATTAATATGACTAATATAAAGCTAATAATATACTAATACGCATAATATATACTACGCTAGTAATTATATGCTGCTTTTGGTGATGTAAGGGCAGGTTAGCAAGATCAACTTAATTAATGTTTTTGTAGCTCTTACATTTGTTTGTGGCATTAGGAAGTTTCGTTGTTGTTGAAAATTAGTGCTGAAAATAAGATTTGATATTATTTATAGCTTAATTTCATTACACATTTCTCCCCTATAAAAACCCATTACATTAAACTACAAAACCACACTAAAGAAAAAGAAAATCATAGCAAATTCAACTTAGCAATCATCCACACAAAAAAAATAAGATTTGATATTATTTATAGCTTAATTTCATTACACAATTCTCCCTTATAAAAACTCATTACATTACACTACAAAACCACACTATAAAAAAAAGAAAATAAGAGCAAATTCAACTTAGCACTCATCCACACAAAAAAATAAGATTTGATATTATTTTTAGCTTCATTTCATTACACATTTCTCCCCTATAAAAACCCATTACATTACACTACAAAACCACACTAAAAAAAAAAAAGAAAATCAGAGCAAATTCAACTTAGCACTCATCCACACAAAAAAAATAAGATTTGATATTATTTTTAGCTTCATTTCATTACATATTTCTCCCCAATAAAAACCCATTACATTACATTACAAAACCATAGTAAAAAAAAAAAAGATAATCAGTGCAAATTCAACTTAGCACTCATCCACACAAAAATAATAAGATTTGATATTATTTTTAGCTTCATTTATTATAGATTTCTCCCCTAGAAAAACCCATTACATTACACTACAAAACCACACTAAAAAAAAAGGGATATTCTACCTGGTAAGCATCAGGTATAACAAAATTCACCAAATAGCTAATGTTATTTGCAATTCTACCAAATAGCACTCAAGTTATGCAAAATGATCTGCCGTAGCGTTATAACCCAAAAAACGTTTGATGACCATTAAGATGTGAAATTACTTAAATACCCCTGTTTAATTTCTTAAATATAGGCTCTTCTTCCTGGTTTGTGTTCTCCTTTCCTTTGAATCCTCCATTGTCAAAGCTTCAAGGATTATCTTCAAATGTCTTCAACATCAACACACTCCAAAAGCTTGAGGTATTCATTCTTACTCTCCTTCCCAACTAGAACAACATCAACACACTCCAAAAGCTTGAAAAAATGTTGTCCCTCAATTGCACAGAGAATTGACATGTTAACATACTATAATTCATAAAGGTGATCAAGTAAAAGTTGTCTACGTTTGAAATTGTTTACTAATTATGTAGTATAAACATTTCAAGAGACCCCACAATTTTGTTCATGTCATGAAATTTTTGAGTTACTTCAACCATTGAATGGTTTAGACCATGTCAATCATCTTGAAATAATAGATACAGTAATTGCAATAATATTCCCAGCTTGTGACATAGCTCCTTGGCTCTTGCTGGTTAGTTTAGCTAATGTTGTAGTGTGGATTCCACCAATAATTGCAATAAGAGGCACAACAGCAAGAGTTACTAAAGCTAATTGCCATACAGCATTAAATCCCACCACAAAACCAATCAGAAATGTTGCCAAGTAATGAATGAAACTACCCAACTGTAAATTCACCCAGAAAAAGCAAATAAATATCCAAATTTACAGAAAATTTAAGGTTAAAAAACAAAAGAAAAAGAGGCAATTTCTGTCCAAATAATTCATCAAAAACTTCATCAAATTACAGTTCTATAGAAAATGGGTATAAAAATTATCATTTAAATCATTTACCTGCCCATGAAGACATTTGAAGATAATCCTTGAAGCTTTGACAATGGAGGATTCAAAGAAAAGGAGAACACAAACCAGGAAGAAGAGCCTATATTTAAGAAATTAAACAGGGGTATTTAAGTAATTTCACATCTTAACGGTCATCAAACGTTTTTTGGGTTATAACGCTACGGCAGATCATTTTGCATAACTTGAGTGCTATTTGGTAGAATTGCAAATAAGATTAGCTATTTGATGAATTTTGTTATACCTGGTGCTTACCAGGTAGAATATCCCAAAAAAAAAAAAGAAAATCAGAGCAAATTCAACTTAGCACTCATCCAAACAAAAAAATAAGATTTGATATTATTTTTAACTTCATTTCATTACACATTTCTCCCCTATAAAAACCCATTACATTACACTACAAAACCACACTAAAAAAAAAAAAAGAAAATCAGAGCAAATTCAACTTAGCACTCATCCACACAAAAAAAATAAGATTTGATATTATTTTTAGCTTCATTTCATTACATATTTCTCCCCAATAAAAACCCATTACATTACATTACAAAATCATAGTAAAAAAAAAAAGATAATCAGTGCAAATTCAACTTAGCACTCATCCACACAAAAATAATAAGATTTGATATTATTTTTAGCTTCGTTTCATTACACATTTCTCCCCTATAAAAACCCATTACATTACACTACAAAATCACACTAAAAAAATAAAATCAGAGCAAATTCAACTTAGCACTCATCCAATAAAAAAAATAAGATTTGATATTATTTTTAGCTTCTTTTCATTACACATTTCTACTCTATAAAAACCCATTACATTACACTACAAAATCACACTAAAAAAAAATCAGAGCAAATTCAACTTAGCACTCATCCACACAAAAAAAAATCAGATTTGATATTATTTTTAGCTTCATTTCATTACACATTTCTACCCTATAAAAACCGTTTACATTACACTACAAAACCACACTAAAAAAGAAAATCAGAGCAAATTCAACTTAGCACTTATCCACATAAAAAAAATAATAAGATTTGATTTATTTTTAGCTTCATTTCATTACACATTTTTTCCCTATAAAAACCCATTACATTACTCTACAAAACCACACTAAAAAAAAAGAAAATCAGAGCAAATTCAACTTAGCACTCATCCACACAAAAATAATAAGATTTGATATTATTTTTAGCTTCATTTATTACACATTTCTCCCTTAGAAAAAACCATTATATTATACTACAAAACCACACTAAAAAAAAAAGAAAATCAGAGCAAATTGAACTTCGCACTCATCAACACAAAAAAAAAATAATAAGATTTGATATTATTTTTAGCTTCATTTCATTACACATTTCTCCCCTATAAAAACCCATTACATTACACTACAAAACCACACTAAAAAAAGATAAACAAAATCAAAGCAAATTCAACCACTACAAAACAATAAGAAAATAGCGACAACCATAACCGACGCTATTTGGAAGCTAAACGGGCAAAAAGTGAACTTTGCGTCAGGATGGCGTCGAAAATGAAATGGACGCAATATAATTGGACGCTAAACAAAAACCGGACGCCTTTTAATCGCCATTTTCCATGGAAGAAAACACGACCAGCTGGCGTCCCTTAAACCGACGCCACCTGTTACAGAGTCTGGGCGTCAGAACGGCGTCCAACTTGCAGACGCTGACTGCAAAAGCTTTCAGGCGACCAATTCGCGTCCAACATGCTGACGCCATTTCTGATGCAACATGACGACAACTAGGCTTCCAGTTGCCCGACGCCATTTTTGATGCTACTTGGCGACCACTAGGCTTCCAGTTGCCCGACGCCTTATTTTATTTTAACAATAAAAATTAATTTCAATAGAATTTCGTATATTAACTATCAATAAATATTTATTGTAATTATAAATAGCAAATATTAATATAATATAATAATATTAAAAATTTAACAAATAAACAAAGAAATAAAGATAAACAAAGTTGCTTCATATTATATTACAAAATAAACCACAAAATATCCATAAAAGTTGCTTCATACATTACATAATTTTAATCATTAATTAGAAGGAGGTGGAGGAGTGGGAACATATATATTATTTTGTCGAAGAAAGTTCATAAAAATTTCTCGTTCTTGATAAGTTTGTTGGATCAACTTCCGATGAATCTCAATCAAATTAGCATTCTCAGAGTAACCGGCCCGTTGCGCTTCCTCAAATCGATAGTTAAATATAATTTGTCGTTCTGTCAATTCTTTAAACTTCTCTTCAATAAGAGCCATATAATTAGGTTGCTCAGGCTGAGAAGACGGCATATTGGTCGACTCTGGTGGATAAATAAAATGGGAAGCAGATCCAATGTACAAATCCTTATTCCTTTTCTTTTTCCCGACATCTACATTATTAATTGCATCCAACCATATTTGATTTGGATCGCGGGTTGGATGCTCTTCTAATAATGCGCGATATTCAGCCTTTAAAAAAGCACAAAAATTACTTAGAAATAAATAAGTCATTAGTAGATGAAAATAAAATAATTAAAAATAAAGGATATAGAATCAATACATTAACTTTTTCCGATTTCTTATTCGACCATTGGGTACAATCCCCAGTTTCTTCGTCAAAGACCCCATGAGTTTTCGTAAAAACTTCATAAGGTGTCGGTGTTTGACCCTTCGACTTTTCCTGAAATACAAAATATAATTTAAAAGTGAACAAAAAAAATATAAACACATTTCTCCTCTATAAAAACACATTACATTACACATTTCTCCTCTATAAAAACACATTACATTACACTACAAAACAACACTAAAAAAAGAAAAAGAAAATCAGAGCAAATTCAACTTAGCACTCATCCACACAAAAAAAATAATAAGATTTGATATTATTTTTAGCTTCATTTCATTACACATTTCTCTCCTATAAAAACCCATTACATTACACTACAAAACACACTAAAAAAAAAAGAAAATCAGAACAAATTCAACTTAGCACTCATCCACACACAAAAAAATATTTGATATTATTTTTAGCTTCATTTCATTACACATTTCTCCCCTATAAAAACCCATTACATCACACTACAAAACCGCACTAAAAAAAAAAAAAAAGAAAATCAGAGCAAATTCAACTTAGCACTCATCCAGACAAAAAAAATAATAAGATTTGATATTACTTTTTAGCTTCATTTCATTACACATTTCTCTCCTATAAAAATCCATTTCATTACACTACAAAACCACACTAAAAAAAAAAAAGAAAATCAGAGCAAATTCAACTTAGCACTCATCCACACAAAAAAATAATAAGATTTTATATTATTTTTAGCTTCGTTTCATTACACATTTCTCCCCTATAAAACCCATTACATTACACTACAAAACCACACTAAAAAATAAAAGAAAATCAGAGCAAATTCAACTTAGCAATCATCAACACAAAAAAAAAATAAGATTTGATATTATTTTTAGCTTCATTTCATTACACATTTCTCCCTTATAAAAACCCTTTACATTACACTACAAAACCACTCTAAAAAAAAGAAAATGAAAGCAAATTCAACTTTACACTCATCCACACAAAAAAAATAATAAGATTTGATATTATTTTTAGCTTCATTTCATTACACATTTCTCCCCTATAAAAACCCATTACATTACACTATAAAACCACACTTAAAAAACAAAAATCAGAGCAAATTCAACTTATCACTCATCCACACAAAAAAAAAATAAGATTTGATATTATTTTTAGCTTCTTATTATTACATATTTCTCCCTTATAAAAACCCATTACATTACACTACAAAACCACCCTAAAAAAAAAGAAAATCAGAGCAAATTCAACTTAGCACTCATCCACACAAAAATAATAAGATTTGATATTATTTTTAGCTTCATTTATTACACATTTCTCCCTTAGAAAAACTCAAGACACTACACTACAAAACCACACTAAAAAAAAAAAAGAAAATCAGAGCAAATTCAACTTAACACTCATCAACACAAAAAAAATAATAAGATTTGATATTATTTTTAGCTTCGTTTCATTACACATCTCTCCCCTATAAAAAACCCATTACATTACACTACAAAATCACACTAAAAAAAATAAAATCAGAGCAAATTCAACTTAGCACTCATCCACACAAAAAAAAAAAAAAGATTTGATATTATTTTTAGCTTCATTTCATTACACATTTCTACCCTATAAAAACCCATTACATTACACTACAAAACCACACTAAAAAAAAAAAGAAAATCAGAGCAAATTCAACTTATACTTATCCACATAAAAAAGATAATAAGATTTGATTTATTTTTAGCTTCATTTCATTACACATTTCTCCCCTATAAAAACCCATTACATTACACTACAAAACCACACTAAAAAAAAAAAAAAAACAAAATCAGAGCAAATTCAACTTAGCACTCATCCACACAAAAAAAAAAGATTTGATATTATTTTTAGCTTCATTTATTACACATTTCTCCCCTATAAAAACCCTTTACATTACACTACAAAACCACACTAAAAAAAAAAAATAATCATAGCAAATTCAACTTAGCACTTATCCACATAAAAAAGATAATAAGATTTGATTTATTTTTAGCTTCATTTCATTACACATTTCTCCCCTATAAAAACCCATTACATTACACTACAAAACCACACTAAAAAAAGATAAACAAAATCAAAGCAAATTCAACTTAGCACCCATCCACACAAAAATAATAAGATTTGATATTATTTTTAGCTTCATTTATTACACATTTCTCCTCTATAAAAACACATTACATTACACTACAAAACAACACTAAAAAAAGAAAAAGAAAATCAGAGCAAATTTAACTTAGCACTCATCCACACAAAAAAAATAATAAGATTTGATATTATTTTTAGCTTTATTTCATTACACATTTCTCTCCTATAAAAATCCATTACATTACACTACAAAACACACTAAAAAAAAAAAGAAAATCAGAACAAATTCAACTTATCACTCATCCACACACAAAAAAAATATTTGATATTATTTTTAGCTTCATTTCATTACATATTTCTCCCCTATAAAAACCCATTACATCACACTACAAAACCACACTAAAAAAAAAAAAAAAAAAGAAAGAAAATCAGAGCAAATTCAACTTAGCACTCATCCACACAAAAAAAAAAAAAAATAAGATTTGATATTATTTTTAGCTTCATTTATTACAAATTTCTCCCCTATAAAAACCCTTTACATTACACTACAAAACCACACTAAAAAAAAAAAGAAAATCAAAGCAAATTCAACTTTACACTCATCCACACAAAAAAATAATAAGATTTGATATTATTTTTAGCTTCTTTTCATTACACATTTCTCCCCTATAAAAACCCATTACATTAGACTACAAAACCACACTATAAAAAAAAGAAAATCAGAGCAAATTCATCTTAGCACTCATCCACACAAAAAATAATAAGATTTGATATTATTTTTAGCTTCATTTATTACACATTTCTCCCTTAGAAAAACTCATGACACTACACTACAAAACCACACTAAGAAAAAAGAAAATCAGAGCAAATTCAACTTTGCACTCATCAACACAAAAAAAATAATAAGATTTGATATTATTTTTAGTTTCGTTTCATTACACATTTCTCCCCTATAAAAAACCCATTACATTACACTACAAAATCACACTAAATAAAAATAAAATCAGAGCAAATTCAACTTAGCACTCATCCACACAAAAAAAAAAAAAAAGATTTGGTATTATTTTTAGCTTCATTTCATTGCACATTTCTACCCGATAAAAACCCTTTACATTACACTACAAAACCACACTAAAAAAAGAAAATCAGAGCAAATTCAACTTAGTACTTATCCACATAAAAAAAATAATAAGATTTGATTTATTTTTAGCTTCATTTCATTACACATTTTTTCCCTATAAAACCCATTACATTACACTACAAAACCACACTAAAAAAAAAAAGAAAATCAGAGCAAATTCAACTTAGCAATCATCCACACAAAAATAATAAGATTTGATATTATTTTTAGCTTCATTTATTACACATTTCTCCCTTAGAAAAAACCATTACATTACACTACAAAACCACACTAAAAAATAAAGAAAATCAGAGCAAATTCAACTTAACACTCATCAACACAAAAAAAATAATAAGAGTTGATATTATTTTTACCTTCGTTTCATTACACATTTCTCCCCTATAAAAACCCATTAAATTACACTACAAAATCACACTAAAAAAAAATAAAATCAGAGCAAATTCAACTTAGCCCTCATCCACACAAAAAAAAAATAAGATTTGATATTATTTTTAGCTTCATTTCATTATACATTTCTACCCTATAAAAACCCTTTACATTACACTACAAAACCACACTAAAAAAAGAAAATCAGAGCAAATTAAACTTAGCACTCATCCACACAAAAAAAAATAATAAAATTTGATATTATTTTTAGCTTCATTTCATTACACATTTCTCCCCTATAAAAACCCATTACGTTACACTACAAAACCACACTAAAAAAAAAAAGAAAATCAGAGCAAATTCAACTTAGCACTCATCCACACAAAAAAATTAAGATTTGATATTATTTTTAGCTTCATTTATTACACATTTCTCCCCTATAAAAACACATTACATTACACTACAAAATAACACTAAAAAAAAATAAAATCAGAGCAAATTCAACTTAGCATTCATCCACACAAAAAAAATAATAAGATTTGATATTATTTTTAGCTTCATTTCATTACACATTTCTCTCCTATAAAAACCCATTACATTACACTACAAAACCACACTAAAAAAAAAGAAAAACAGAGCAAATTCAACTTAGCACTCATCCACACACAAAAAAAAGATTTGATATTATTTTTAGCTTCATTTCATTACACATTTCTCCCCTATAAAAACCCTTTACATTACATTACAAAACCACACTAAAAAAAAAAAGAAAATCAAAGCAAATTCAACTTTACACTCATCCACACAAAAAAAATAATAAGAAGAGGTTGGGAAGAGAGAAGGAATGTTGGGGATGGCTTGTTTGATGAGGGTTCTTTAAGGGGTAGGACCAATGACCAAGGTTACAAAATGAGGGGAAAGTCTCAAGGGACGGGTGACTATAGTGACAAAGAGTGTTACTATTGTAGGAAAAAGGGGCACATTCAAAAGATGTGTAAAGAGTTTAAGGAAGACCTTAGGAAGATGAAAAGCTTAAGGTATAGCAAAAATGATGATGATGTTAGCGGTAACGCCGCTCTAGGCACTGGAAGTGATGATGACTATGATGGGGCTCTCTTACTTGATGGGGGAGAGGTTCATAGTAAGGAATGGGTAATTGACTCCGGTTGCTCATTCCACATATGTTGTGAGAAGGAAAAATTTACTAAGCTTAGTGTGGGGGATTATGGCCTTATTACTTTACCAAATGATGAGAAGGTGAAAGTAGAAGGTATTGGAGAAATTATATTTGAGACTCTCGGAGGGGTCAAGAGAAGACTCGGTGATGTGAGGTACGTTCCTAAGTTTGAGAGGAACATAATTTCATTGGGTAGACTTGAGAGTAAAGGATGCACTTTTAAAGCACATAGAGGGGTTGTGAAAGTCATTAGGGGGAGCATTGTGCTCATGAAGGGAGTAAGAAATTTGAGGAATTTGTATGAGCTACAAGTTGAGTGTGGTAGCCTAGGCCACACAAATGTTGGTAAAAGTGTGTTTGGGTCAAAGAAGGTGTCTTTTGATGAAGGTAAGAATATTTCACTTGAGGGGGAGATTGTTAAAGCAAGTGACAATATTCGGGACTATGACAATAACTTTAATCACTTAGTTGAACATGCCTTGTCGTGTACTTTGGATAATTACAATGAGGATGTGTCAAATGTTAGTGAATTGAGGTTTGGGTCGCTTCATGAGGTGCTCGATGTGGAGCATTTGAGGCTTCACTAAAAGGGTTTAACCATGCCTTGAAGGGGTCAAGGCATGGCTTGATGTGTTGGGTTGATAACAACAAGGAATTCAGCAAGTGTGGGCTCGGTTTGGATGCTCGGTTCAGCTCGTCCGAGCATGGAGTTTAGAGGGAAGCAGTGTGCAGTAGGTGAGGCCTGCTCGTTCGAGCATGTCTTAGCTCGTCCGAGCAGGTGCAGTCCAGCAGTCAGTAGCTCACTTGGAGGTGGGCTCGTCCGAGCACAAGGCAAACTCGTTCGAGCAATGTAGAGCAGCAGCAGTCTCTTGGAATTCTCCTTGCTGTTTCGGTCCATTTATGGCATTGAAGTACTTGTTGTTTATTGCTGAGTTATTAAGTAGTTAATTTGTCATACTTATTAGCTAGCTTAATTAGAGATGTTACTAGTGTTTAATTGGTGGTTAATGTGAGACTCTAAGAGTCATACTCTTCATCTATAAAAGAGAGTATAACTCTTAGAGTTAGATGCACCAAAAACACACATATTGATAGGTCTTAAGCATTGTATGAATCTTGTGGGTGTTCTACTTTAGCTTAAGCTTTTGTGAGGATCTTAAGAGGTTGTTCTTAAGATCAAGAGAGGTTTATTATATTGTAATTGTTGAGTTCATTATAATAAACAACATTTGAGGGGGAGGTATCCAAGATACCTCATAAACACTTGTGTCTTCTTTTTGCTCATTTTATTCTCATTGTGTTTCATTGTTAAGAACCTTGCTTTGCACCGTTCCTTTCACATTACACTACAAAACCACACAAAAGCTAAATCATAGTAGATTGAATTGCTCTACTTATGATAAGGAATTCTATGCTATGAACGGCATTGGAGCATTGGACTCATTACCTTAAGATCCAACCATTCATCCTACACTTTGACCATGAGTCCTTACAATACATCAATGGACAAAAAGGACTAAACCCTAGACATGCCAAGTGGATTGAATTCATGCAAACATTTAACTTTGTAGCCAAGTATAAAAAAGGCAAGACTAACATTGTGGCTGATGCTTTAAGTAGAAAATATCACCTTTTGTCATTACTAGAAGCTAAAGTCTTAGGTTTTGAGATGATTAAATCCTTATATGCTGAAGATTGTGACTTCAAAGACCGATACCTTGAAACTCAAAAGGCACCTAAAGGATCCTTTCATGTAGAACAAGGTTTCTTTTTAAAGGAAATAGACTATGTATCCCCAAGTCCCCTCTGAGGTTGTTGCTAGTAAAAGAAGTACATGAGGGTGCCTTAGGAGGGCATTTTGGAATCCAAAAGACCCTAGATATGGTAGCACAACACTTCTATTGGCCTAAGATGTTGGGAAAAATAGGGAAATACATTTTTAGGTGTGAAAATTGCATCAAGAGCAAGTTAACTTTTCACAAAGGAGAATACAAACCTCTACCTACTGCTGATAGACTATGGGAACATGTGAGCATGGACTTTGTGGAGCTTTGCCTACACAAACAGGGAAAGATTTAGTGATGGTAGTAGTAGATAGATTCTCTAAAATGGCTCACTTCATTGCTTGCCATAAGGTAGATGATGCTAATAATGTGGCTAAGCTTTACTTTGCAGAAATTGTTAGGTTGCATGGGGTTCCTAGAATTATAGTATCGGATAGGGATAGCAAGTTTCTAAGTTCCTTTTGGAACACCCTATGGAGACTCCTAGGCACAAAAATCCTTTTCAGCACTTCCCATCACCCTGAAACTGATGGACAAACAGAGGTTACCAATAGAACCTTGGGCTCCATTCTCAGGGCTCTTGTTAGCAAAAACATAGAAGATTGGGATGTAAAGTTGTGCCATGTAGATTTTGCCTACAATAGAAGTCTAAGCTACACCACAAAGCACTCTCCTTTTGAGTGTGTGTATGGGGTGAACCCCTTGATACCAATAAGTCTATTTGATCTTCCTAACCAGTGTAGGTACCATACTGATGCTGCACAGCAGGCTGCAAGAATGATGCAAATCCATGAACAAGTTAAGAACAAAATCATTGAGGCTAATAAGAGATACAGTGACAAAGCTAACACACACAGAGATAATAAGGAATTAAATGAAGGGGACCTTTTCTGGATTCATCTAAGGAAGGATAGGTTCCCTAAACTCAGGCACAACAAATTACAACCAAGAGCTGCTGGACCATTCAAAGCTCTGAGTAAAATAGGAGAAAATGCATATCAAGTGGATCTCCCTAATACATATGGTGTCTCCAATACTTTCAACAAAAGAGATCTAAGAAAATATGAAGCAAACACGAAATTGGAGACAATTTTGTTTAAAGAGGGAGGGAATGATCCACTTATGGAGTCAGACCAAGGAATTGAGCAACTAGACCAAGAACATACACTAACAGAAGAACAAGAACACACACAACTGATGTCAGATGCATCAGCCTGCCAGCTGACCTTACATAGCAATTGGAGATCGGACCTAAAAGAGAAGGACTCAACTAGCCATGGAAATATCATCTCCATACATGGGACTAACCATCAAGGCCTATGGGTAGCCCTGGTATCCACACAAAACCCTCAGGAGCAGCATTAAAGGCATGAGTGCAACAGGATCAGTAGTAGCCTTATATTTCAGATTATGTTTTGTATTTTTTTTAAGTTCTTGTTCTTGATTTGGCACGTGACTTTTTAAGGTTCTAAGATGATATTAGGCCTTTCTTTTATAGTCGTTGTAACTACAAGTGTGATACCCCAGATTTAGATTGAAAAGAGATTGATAGACTACGCATATCAATAAGGTGCATCTTCTTTTCTAGGGAGCCCATTTGCTAAGAACTCCACAGTTAAGCGTGCTTGGTGGGGAGCAATCTTAGGATGGGTGACCTCCTGGGAAGTTTCCCGGGTGCGCATGAGTGAGACCAAAGTGCGCTGGAAAGACTTGTGTTGGTCTGTGGGGTTAGTCTACAGTCTCCATGAGTAGTCACCGGCGGTCCGTTAGGCCGGGGTGTTACAACAAGGAAGCCTATATAAAGGGCTCCTCTCTTCTTTTGGATTCATTCAGATTTTAATAAAAAACAACAAACACTTGAGTAATTGTTTCACAATTGTTCAATCTCCTGAGTGTGCATCTTGTGAGTGAAGCAAGGGTATACATTCAATTTTTCCACAAAGAGAAAGAAAGTGAATCTTCCTCTGAGTGTGAGGAGTAGGCCAAGGGCTATTCTTTTAGCCATTTTGTCTATCTCCAAGGAATAGAGCTATCTTTGACATTGTTCTATCCACCTTCTGTGCCATCTGTGCAGATTGGAGTTGTGGTGCAAGAACCCTTGGCATTGAGTTCTTGCATCATAGGAAAGAAGAGTCATCACCATTCAAGTGTGCACGTATCACTTGGTTTCTCCATTTCTTCTACATCTTTAGTATTTATTTCTTGGGTTCTCCTCTTTTTTTCTTCTCTCCGTAAATACCAATGAGTTTGAGAAAGTATAATGATTTTTCATACTTTCCCTTTGGTAATAAGAACTCTCAAATTTAACTTCCTGTGATGTTCCTTTGATTTTTCTCCATACTCCTTCCATATTTCGACTATAGGTTGTATAAGGTTATTAAATCATTAGAGATCATCCCATTGTAAGTTTTAACAATCCCAATCCCATATAAGAGTATTTTGAAATCTTTTGGATATATTTGGTTTCAATCTACTCTTAAATTCTTTTATGAAATGCTTTTAGAAATTTGACATGATTTTTGTTATTAAATTTCTGGAATTTGATGGAATTTCAGATTGATATTTTCGTTAAATTGTTTGAAGATTCTATGTTATAGGAAAAGTGAAGATGAAGTAGGATTTGTCTTGTGTATATTTTAAAATATGTTTTTGTTAATCATAGCAGTGAGATTTGTTGGTTTGTGCTATGAGTTATGGCAAAACAAGCTAAATTCATGATTTTGGAGTTGTTTCTAATACAAACATTAATGATGGTAATGTTGGTTATTGGAGGCAAATTCACTGCATATTCACTAGTAGAATAAATCTAATTTGCTGTTATTTATTTGCTACTTAAATCTCAAACATAGCAAATAATGTAATTATTGCTACTGTTTTGACAATTCACAACATTAAAATATTTTTTGCTACTATTTTTAACATTAACAGCAAATTAAAAATCTTATTTTTGTTTTTCTATTGAACAATAGCAAAATAAAATATATAACACAAGTCACTCTTTACCATCTTTTTTTCTCTCAATTGAAAAACCTTTCAGTGCTATTTACCCTTTTAACTCTAATTATCTTCGCACATGATAATTTTATTTGTTGTGGTTCTTTAATTAACAGCAAAAAAGCTTTTGGTTATCTGCTGCCCCTCCATTCGTCGCAATTCCAAATTGAGCAGCAAATAAGCAAATTTATATAGTAGTAAATGACGATAATTCTACTAGTGAATCATTGCAAGTACAAAATTTAAATTTGATTATGTTATTAGTACTTCATATATATGTAATTAAAAGATTATTTCTTTGAGCACATTTATTGATACATTAATTCAATTTTTATTATCTCCAATTGTGTATATTTATAAAATTTCAAGTTTTGAATTTATAGATTAATAAAATACAAATTAAAAAAAGAAACCCGATGAATAGTGGTCAAAAAGTAAATTGAACACTTAAAAGTGTAATCCACCCAATCCAAGAGGAACAATATAATATTTTGTGTTTGATACCGGTTAATTGTGCAATACAAAGTCATGAACTTGATTTCTCCTAAAAAATCATGAGCTTGATGGATTCCCTTTTTTCTTATTTTACCATACTAGCGATTTTTATATTTACGCTCACAATCATTGATTTGTAAGGGCACCTACGATCTCGCCTAGGGCCCTAAAATTACTAGAGACGGCCTTGGCCGACACAAATAATTATATGCTAATTTCATATTTATACGAATAATCATACAATATATTAATTTTAATGTATAGTGAAGAAAAATGTGAGTGAAGGATAGAGTGCCATTTGTAATTAATCTATTGGTCAATATTTATAGCAGGAAAGTTTATGGCAGGAATTTATGGGCAGGAGTGCAGTATAGTAATTATTTTAATATATATATGGCAATAATATGTTTGATATTAGAGATTTTGATCAGTAATTATTTTATTTATAAAAATAATAGTATAGTGATTATTTTATTTATATTTATGACCAGGGATTTTGAAACTGACACAAAATTTCTACAATTTTAAAACGGTAGGATTACTTAAAACGACATAATTATTATATAGCATAAAATCAGCAAGATTATTTACAACAACATGATTATTATTTGGCAGAGATTTTTCATGATTTTCGTGAATACTAAATAATATACTAAATATAATATATAATATACTTAATAATAAGGTTCTAAAATGGCATGATTATTATATGGCCTAAAATCGGCAGGATTATTCAAAACGGTATGATTTTGACCTGGGATCTTTTGATCAAATTTGATTATTAATAAAAATAAAATTTGACTTTTATTACAATGGCATAAACAGTATAAATACCTCTTTTGATCAACTCAATTAGTTGCTCATATATACCATTTCTTTTTTCTCAAAATTCAGCAATATTTTCAATAATAACAATGAGTTTAAATTGCATTAATGAAATAAAGAGTGATAGGGGAATATGGAAAATCAATGCAAAGGTCATACATATGTGTGAGTATAAAGAGAAAGACGTGACCACATCGATCCACTTGATACTGATGGACGAAAAGGGTACAACTATAATGGCTTCAATGGGAAAATTTACAATGCCATATCATTCTAACTTATAAGATTTCACTAAAATATCAACGTATTAAAAAATACATGCATTGCACGGGTTTCTATACTAGTAATATATTAATATGACTAATATAAAGCCAATAATATACTAATACGCATGATATATACTACGCTAGTAATTATATGCTGCTTTTGGTGATGTAAGGGCAGGTTCAGGGGCAGATCCACATTAAGTCAATGCTGTCAATTGACAGCATTAGACTTATATACATGCCCATTTTCCTTTGTATACTGATGTTAGATGTGTCTCAGTTGGTAGAAGATGTAGCAATTGACAGCGCCCACCAAGGTTCAAACCTTCCTAGCAACATGTTTTTATTTTTTTTAATAACCCATGACTATTCGCATCCCATACCCCCACGACTTTCCCTCACCTTTTCTCTTTGCTGGGCTTGCTACGCCTGTGAGTGCAACCGGCCCTCCTCCTCCATTCCGGCAAGGCGGTAACCGGCAAAAACTCGCCACCACTAGAAGCAATCCTCCTTGTCCAGTTGTCTTGCCTCCCTGGCCATGAGTTCCCTCCCCACCACCATTTCTCATTTTTCTTTTTGTTTCTTAATTTTTTGATTTTTTCCTTAATCTTTTGAATTTCAATTGTAAATTTGTTATGGATTTTTGATTTTTCATTTTTGGTTACTACTAATTGTCAAACATTGTTTCTTGAATTTGTTTATTCATGAATCATGATTCATTTTAGGGTTAATCAATTTAGGGTTAATCATTAGGGTTCTTGGTTAATTGAGGTTAAATTTTTAATTATTGATTTTATTTTATATTTCTTGGAATTAATTAGAGTTTTAGACTTTTAGCTTATTGATAATTTAATTTTACAATTGATGATTCATAATTTAAAAAAAAAAGAGAAATAAACTCTGAATTTAAGGAGATCCCCAATCCTATAAATCATGCTTTCTTGAAGGAGCAGAAGAATGAAATGGAAAATGTTTTGGCCTTGGATTGGAAAATATGTAGAGTATAATTTCTTCCTCTTAGAAATTTATTTAGGAAATAAATTTTGTTGAGTAAAATGGGTAATTTAAGTAGAAAAAAGGGATTTTTTTTTTTTGGAAAATTATTTTGAGATGAAAGTTGAGTTGGTTTTGGGATTGAGCTAAGTATAGGTTCAAAAAGGGCATGGATAGTTAATTTATTTTTAATATTATCTTTATCGACATCATTTGATTTTTTTCTAGATCCGCCCCTGGGCAGGTTAGCAAGATCAACTTAATTAATGTTTTTGTAGCTCTTACATTTGTTTGTGGCATTAGGAAGTTTCGTTGTTGTTGAAAATTAGTGCTGAAAATAAGATTTGATATTATTTATAGCTTAATTTCATTACACATTTCTCCCCTATAAAAACCCATTACATTAAACTACAAAACCACACTAAAGAAAAAGAAAATCATAGCAAATTCAACTTCGCAATCATCCACACAAAAAAAATAAGATTTGATATTATTTTTAGGTTAATTTCATTACACAATTCTCCCTTATAAAAACTCATTACATTACACTACAAAACCACAATAAAAAAAAAAGAAAATAAGAGCAAATTCAACTTAGCACTCATCCACACAAAAAAAATAAGATTTGATATTATTTTTAGCTTCATTTCATTACACATTTCTCCCCTATAAAAACCCATTACATTACACTACAAAACCACACTAAAAAAAAAAGAAAATCAGAGCAAATTCAACTTAGCACTCATCCACACAAAAAAATAAGATTTGAAATTACTTTTAGCTTCATTTATTACACATTTCTCCCCTATAAAAACACATTACATTACACTACAAAACAACACTAAAAAAAAGAAAATCAGAACAAATTCAACTTAGCACTCATCAACACAAAAAAAATAATAAGATTTGATATTGTTTTTAGCTTCATTTCATTACACATTTCTCCTCTATAAAAACTCATTACATTACATTACAAAATCACACTAAAAAAAAAGAAAATCAGAGCAAATTAACCTTAGCACTCATCCACACACAAAAAAAAGATTTGATATTATTTTTAGCTTCATTTCATTACACATTTCTCCCCTATAAAAACCCATTACATCACACTACAAAACCACACTAAAAAAAAAAGGAAAATCAGAGCAACTTCAACTTAGCACTCATCCACACAAAAAAATAAGATTTGATATTATTTTTAGCTTCATTTATTACATATTTCTCCCCTATAAAAACCCTTTACATTACACTACAAAACCACACTAAAAAAAAAGAAAATCAAAGCAAATTCAACTTTACACTCATCCACACAAAAAAAATAAAAAGATTTGATATTATTTTTAGCTTCATTTCATTACACATTTCTCCCCTATAAAAACCCATTACATTACACTACAAAACCACACTAAAAAAAATAGAAAATCAGAGAAAATTCAACTTAGCACTCATCCACACAAAAAAAAATAAGATTTGATATTATTTTTAGCTTCTTTTCATTACATATTTCACCCCTATAAAAACCCATTACATATCACTACAAAACCACACTAAAAAAAAAAGAAAATCAGAGCAAATTAAACTTAGCATTCATCCACACAAAAATAATAAGATTTGATATTATTTTTAGCTTCATTTATTACACATTTCTCCCTTAGAAAAACTCATGAGACTACACTACAAAACCACACTAAAAAAATAATAAGATTTGATATTATTTTTAGCTTCGTTTCATTACACATTTCTCCCTTATAAAAACCGATTACATTACACTACAAAATCACACTAAAAAAAAATAAAATCAGAGCAAATTCAACTTAGCACTCATCCACACAAAAAAAAAAAAAGATTTGATATTATTTTTAGCTTCATTTCATTACACATTTCTACCCTATAAAAACCCTTTACATTACACTACAAAACCACAGTAAAAAAAGAAAATCAGAACAAATTCAACTTAGCACTTATCCACATAAAAAAAATAATAAGATTTGATTTATTTTTAGCTTCATTTCATTACACATTTTTCCCCTATAAAAATCTATTACATTACACGACAAAACCACACTAAAAAAAAAGAAAATCAGAGCAAATTCAACTTAGCACTCATCCACACAAAAAAAAAAATAAGATTTGATATTATTTTTAGCTTCATTTCATTACACATTTCTCCCCTATAAAACCCTTTACATTACATTATAAAACCACACTAAAATAGCACTCATCCACACAAAAAAAAAAAAAAAAGATTTGATATGATTTTTAGCTTCATTTATTACACATTTCTGCCCTATAAAAACACATTACATTACACTACAAAACAACACTAAAAAAAAAATCAGAGCAAATTCAACTTAGCACTCCTCCACACCAAAAAAATAATAAGATTTGATATTATTTTTAGCTTCATTTCATTACACATTTCTCTCCTATAAAAACCCATTACATTACACTACAAAACCACACTAAAAAAAAGAAAATCAAAACTAATTCAACTTAGCACTCATTCACACAAAAAAAATAAGAGTTGATATTATTTTTAGCTTCATTTCATTACACATTTACCCCTATAAAAACTCATTACATTACACTATAAAACCACACTAAAAAAAAAGAAAATCAGAGCAAATTCAACTTAGCACTCATCCACACAAAAAAAAAAATAAGATTTGATATTATTTTTAGCTTCATTTCATTACACATTTCTCCCCTATAAAACCCTTTACATTACATTATAAAACCACACTAAAATAGCACTCATCCACACAAAAAAAAAAAAAAAAAAGATTTGATATGATTTTTAGCTTCATTTATTACACATTTCTGCCCTATAAAAACACATTACATTACACTACAAAACAACACTAAAAAAAAAATCAGAGCAAATTCAACTTAGCACTCCTCCACACCAAAAAAATAATAAGATTTGATATTATTTTTAGCTTCATTTCATTACACATTTCTCTCCTATAAAAACCCATTACATTACACTACAAAACCACACTAAAAAAAAAGAAAATCAAAACTAATTCAACTTAGCACTCATTCACACAAAAAAAATAAGAGTTGATATTATTTTTAGCTTCATTTCATTACACATTTACCCCTATAAAAACTCATTACATTACACTATAAAACCACACTAAAAAAAAAAAAGAAAATCAGATCAAATTCAACTTAGCACTCATCCACACAAAAAAAATAATAAGATTTGATATTATTTTTAGCTTCGTTTCATTACACATTTCTCCGCTACAAAAAAACCCATTACATTACACTACAAAATCACACTAAAAAAAAAAAAGAAAATCAGAGCAAATTCCACTTAGCACTCATCCACACAAAAAAAAATTAGATTTGATATGATTTTTAGCTTCATTTATTAC